>OZ023273.1:87023709-87045255 GCA_964007475.1 Hybos culiciformis
TGTTAATTTGTTTCTCTAATTCATTAAGTAGTTTCTATTTTACGATAAACTTTATAGCAATTAAATTATAATCTATATATGTAAAATGTAATTTCTAACATAATCAATAGATAAATTTCCTTCTCGTCCTCAAGAAAATATTCTCTGCAAAAAAAAAATCCAAATCAAGTATATTCAAATATCCTTTTACCAAAAATTAATGAAGACAAAATTAAAATGGATTCACGATTTTATTTTTCAAGTGTACCTTTCTATCGTTTTTCTTTTAAATATTATTTTCATGCAAAAATTCCAAACAAAAATTAAAACAAAAAAAAAGATTTTAGGAAAATTTAATTTTTCCAAAGATTTTTCTTCCCATTTTTATTTAAATTTCTTAAATATTCAAATTAAAATGAAAAAAAAATATTTTTATTTATTTTTATTTTTTTATTTTTTGTTTCTGTATATAAAATAATAAATAATTATATTTTGAAAAATTTTTATCTTTTTTTAAGTATATACACATACTTTGGATACGCATTTAAGCAATTTATTAATTAGAAAGAAAAACAAACCTTTATTAAGGGAGCAAATAATTACACATAAAAGAGGTTTAAAAAAAAAAATTGTAGGTATGTACATAAATTGTAAGGGTTTCGAAATTTTTTTTTCAATTATTAAGTTCAATATCCGATGTACTTGGTATATGTGCCCGATGAAACAGTATTAAAGATTCAGAAAATAAACGAAACGTATAAATTTGAGCGCGAATTTTCTTTATTTGAGTTCTAAGCTTTGATTTTGTTTGTTCACATTGAAATGAAGTTTGTGAGGGAACAACAATTTAATTCAATTCTGTATTATTAATTTGTATTATTTATTAAACATACGAAATTTTTTAATCACTAATCATAAATTGGGTATAACTTCAGCAGTTCCAGAACTATAAGGGTTTTATTGGGAAAACCTGAATTTTTAAAATCATTACCCTTGGCTGGTTAACAGGATATAACTTTGGAACGCGACGTCGTAGACCTTCCGTTAAAGGCTTAAATTAAAAGTACTTATTTCTATGTATATTCTAAGTGCTTTGCGGAAGTTTTAAGATTTAATAATTGTTTTTGACAGCAATGTTTTGGTTTTAAATTATTATATATAGTATTGTTAAACGTTGTTCTTGTTTTGGTCCTGTTGTACTAGCAGCTATAATTTTTTTTTTGTCATCCTTTTGCACATCTCGGCATTTATGTTCCTTACTTAAAATAATTATTAAATTATGTATTAGTAGAATTTTATTATAGTTAAAGTGTATAATTACTATTGTTAAGTTTAATATTTCTCTTCTCTTATTTTCTTGTAAACATATATAAAGTTGAAGGCTCACAAAATTTTTGATTTGTGAAAAAAAAATAATCAAAAAATAATATCCAAATTCAATTTAGAAAATATTTATATAAAAAAAAGAAAGGAAAATATTTCATTTCTTTTTCTCTTCCTTAAAATTATTTTTTTTTATGCAATAATTTCGTTTCTAGTCTTCATAAGATTGTGTTCATTTGCTACAAAAAAAAAATTTCTTCGTTTTTTTTTTTTCATTTTCATTTTATTTCATTTTCTCATAAAATTTATAAAATTAAAAAATTCTTTCATAAGATACTTTAGTAGACTTTTTTTCAAGAAAAAAAAAAAAAAACAGCTAAATCAACAATTTACGTAAGTTTGCTGGCTCTTCAAAAAAAAAAAAAATTAAAGGATTCAATTTAGATTCCTACGATTTTTTAACTACCATTAAAGAATATACATTAAAAATGGACAAAAAAAAAAAATAACGGAAAAAAAGAGGCTATAAACTTTTATGCTTTTTTTTTTTTTTTCATTCGTTTTATCCTTAATTGAAATACTTCGCGAATAAAAAAATATGCTGATGATGGATTTTTTATTACTTTTAATATATATTATTATATATATCTATATTATATATATAAAAAAAAAATTTAATGTTAAAATATGAATTTATGAATTCACTTTTTGATTTACAGAATCTGATAGTAAAGTAATCTAGCAATTAATTTTAATATAAAAAAAAATTTTTTTTTATATATTTTATTTATAAAAAAATTTATTAAAAGTGTGTTCACAAATTAGAACCAACTGAAAAAAAAAAATCACCCTTTTCTGGAAAAGAAAATCGTCTGATTTTAAAAATGTATTGGATTTAACATTTAATCTGTTAAATCTGCTGTTAAATTATCTTATTATATACTTTTAATTCGAATATTTATTCAGTTTTTAATTAACAAAAAATGTTTATCCATTTTTACTGGTATTTGTAATTACGGATTTGAATTCAGTTCATTTTTATTAGTTTTATATCAGTTCAGACTTGTCATATTGCAAACAGTTGCGTAAACAGCTGATATAAATTTAACATATTTATGCATTTATGTGATTCTTTTCAGTTACAAAATAATACAAAAATAAAACTACATGCGGTGTACTACAGCGGACTAAACGAACACTTAGTAAAAATTATATTCTGTTAGTTATCTGTTTAACAGGAGTTGGTTCTTGTACAATTGGTCTTAAACTATCTGACATATCTCATAGATATTTATCAACTAAACTTAAACCAAACTGCTGAGCATTTTAATTTTCAAACGATTTTCAGTAAAAACTTACTTAAAACTTATAATTCTATTGAAAATTTTAATTAAAACTTTTCCTTTGCAAACTTTGTCAAAAAGAATTTATGAATTTATGAATGATTTTAAGTTAAAATATTTTTAAATATTGGCTAGTACACATCAAAACTTGTGGATTACAAATCAAAAAAAAAATAAATAAATGAAGTAAGTCAATTGAGGTTTTGTCCTATTGAAGTTATGACACTCCATCATGGAAAGTGAAAATCGTTATAATTGCGAATATATTTTTTTTTCAACCTATGTATTATTATTTTTAATCAATTTTCAAATTTTATAAATCACTCTGTATCCTGGCACTTCCTATAATTTTGAATGTAAAAAAAAAAAAAAAAAAACAGAAAATAATATTAAATTTATTATTCTGAAAAATAATATTTTGGATGGAAATTTTATTTTATTTTTTTTTGCTCATCCAATATCGAGTTAGCGATAAATTATCGAAAAATGCATTTTCAATTTATTATACAGGTTAAAAAAATATTATATTTCTATGTCTGACAATTAAATTTTATTGTCTATTAAGTGTCATTTCCTTTCATGGTTTTTTTTATTTTTCTAACCAATATTTTTTTTTATCGCTACCTTTCTAGATTCTATTAAAATATATTTATTGAATTTTCCTTTTAAGGAAATTCTATATTTTGTAAATTAGAACTTTTTATTTTCTTTGTATGTAGTTTTAAGGGTATATATAGTACTAAAAAAAAATCTCTAAGGCATCCCTTAAAGCTGGTTTAAAGGCTAATTATTTTTTCACTAATAACATTGGAAGACTTTAATTAATCTTTAATTAATATTTAAATTTTCTGTATATCCGAAGCCAAGGGAAGTGGTAGACTAAAGATAATTCTTCTAATTATTATTTTTATTTTATTTTTTAAATTTAAATTATCGTTTCAACATACAAACGTACCCTGACGAAGTAATGTAAGACAATATATATTTCATATATTATCTGAAGCCGATAGGTCGTTGTATGCTGATTGTTTTTAATTTGAGTAATTTTTTTTTTGATTCATTCTGAATCTTCATGAAATGTCTTAGTTGACGCCGGAGGAAGTAGTAGGATATTTTCCACTAATTCTTCTTCTTCTTCTTATTATATTTTTAATTTTTTTAATTTACTCTTTCTTCTTATATTTACTCTCTTTTTTTAAAAAAATTTTACTAGGGAAACTATTCTTTGTGTTATGTTATATGTCGCTAGTGATTTCGTTGTTTATCAGAAACGAGACTTGTTCTTATTGTTTTATGTTTGTTTTTTCTATAATTCTTTTTTTTCTTTTCTGATGCTTGATTTAAGCATCGTTTGGTGGTAATATTAAGATTCCGTTGCATGCTTCGTACCGAGCCCTCTCCTCTCATATTAGCATGTATATGAGCGTGATGGTAAAATTTTCATGGCAATTTATTGCCTTGAAGTGCAGTGGTGTTAGGATACAACCAAATTCATTATTATTATACTATATTTTATACTAATTATTTATATTTTTATTTTCTTTTCAGGTGAGTAAATTATTGTTTTATTATGATGAAGTTACCTACCTACCTGCAAATTTTAACTATTAATAAATCGATCAAGTAGGTACCTGCCTAAGTGTATTTTGATATTTTCTGTGTGGTAAGAATTTTAGGAAATAATTTTGAACAAAATCAATTCAAACAAAAGTTTATAATGTGATGAATGAACCAAAAAAAATTATGTTTAAGAACTATGAACCAGTTGAAAATTGAATCGAATAGTATTATGCAGCGTAATGATTTATTAATGTTTAATTAACAACAAAAACTTCGGCATTAAAAATAGCGCCTTATTAATCAAAATCTAATTATTTTTCTTCCAATTTGTTAAATTAATAATTGGATTGCAATAAAAAGATCTAATCGGACCAATTTTTTTTTTTTGCAAAATTTATTCAAACCTTTACTAATGACAAACTATTAAATATTAGTGAATAATAAATTAACATTTATATAGTCTACGATTAAAAATTTCTTTTTTTTTTTTAATTTAAAAATGCATTAGGTAGTTTATAAAGAGAGCTTGAGGGATCTATTAAAATGTATACCTTTACTAAATATTATTTTTTTATATAATAATAAATGACCTAAGAATATTAAAACTTCATTAAATATGTTTTTTTTTTTAAATCTTATAGTTTTATAGTTGAAAACTTTCATTTTGACATTAATCTATAAAAACATTAATCTTACTGAATATCAAATTATAATAAATTTCATAAAGATATTTTACTATATGTATATATAGGTAGTTGTATGCATTTTGCTTGTGAATACTTAAAGACCTATTAGAGCTGTTATTTTCCTTGTTATAATTTTTTTTTTCTTGAACAATTTGCTGTTAGAATAATTTATAGAGAGTATAAATTACATATAAATACAATTATGTACATACACAACCAACATATACATTATATGGTAAAACAAAAAGTAAACTTCTTTTAACATATTTATGATCAAAAATATAAGGACAAGCTATTAAAAATTTAAAATATTCTATGTGTGTAAAAGAAAAAAAAAATTATTATTATTATTATTATCCTAACATTATAAGTTGGGGTTATTATTTGAAAGAAGAAGAAACTCAACAGGTATATAATATATAGAAAAATTATGCTTTTAAGAAGTCTACCTATTATAAATATAGTGATGAAAAAAAAAAAATTCTATAGGAAATGCATAACTTTGTTTTTTATTATTATATATGAACTGAACACTTAATATATGTAGTGTACATATTTATTATACATAATAGCAATTTGTTTTTTTTTCTGTATTTTGTTTTTCTTCAATATCTCTATAGACATACAATGTGGGATAATAATTATAGACTTTTAACTATCTTATAATGTTGATATATACATACATGTTTATAACAAATGGATAATTTATAATTTCTTTTAGGTTTTTTTTTCTTTGTACCGTGTTAAAATGATTTATGCTTACATGAAAAAAAAAGATGAGTTAAAATACTTTTGATTCAAAACAAAAGTGAAAAAAAATAAAAGAAATTTTGCTAGTAAACATTTTTTTTGGGTTTTTTTTTGTACATGTTATTAAAAATGAAAATTGTTGTATATATGTATTTGTATATGTAAAATTGTGTAGAAGATTACATTAATATAAATAAAAGTTGAATAATATCATCAAAGTACCGATAATTAAAAATTTCGAAGAAAAACATTCAAATTCCTTAATTAATTCTTTTGTACAGATTGAAAAGAGATTAAAATTTGAAAAATAAATCTATTAAACTTGAATATTTATAAGTTCGTGGAAAGACAGGATACGTTTAAAAAGATTAGAATCAATGAAATAAAAGGAATATTATAATATTTATCAACAACTCAATAAATAATAATAGTAAAGTAATAATAGTAAAGTTTCTTAATATTAATTTTAATCAATCACTTCGTAACTTCATAACTGATAACGATATTAATGTCAAAACTAAACTGATGTGTTCGTATGTATTTAAATTTTCCAATTTTTTCGAAAACTCATAAGAATCTTTAATACACATACATATACACATTTCCTATACAAATGAAAGTACTCAAATAATTACTCGAATCTAAGATGAATATTTTGTTGAAACATCAACTTCAAAGCATAGACGAAGTAAAGGTTTATTTAAAGGACCACTCGAAATCTTAAACATTATAGCCTGTAGGGCTGAAATTTAAACTATTAAATACAAACTGTTCTCTCTTGATCTACCATTCTAAGTGTTCTATCCTATACATTTAATCCTTATCAAAATAATTTATCTTTTTTCCAAAAAGCTAAAAATGGCATGTTTAGTTTTCCAGTGAAAATAGCAAAAAAAAAAAAATAATCTTATTCAGCACTAAATAAAACTGATAATATTTTCCTTTTTTTTTATAAATTATCTAGATTTTAAAAGAAAATTAATTTCTTAATGAAACGATAAAAAATTCAAAGGAAATTAATGAATAAAAAGAAAATATTTCACTTTTAAGATTTTCATTCCCTATTCTCACATTATTGTAAGAATTTTCTGGGAAATTGCGAAAAAAAAAAAAATTTGTACTTAATGAAAAAAAAAAAAAAAATTAAAGGAAGATAACTATTTTCGAGAAATATTTTCTAGGAAAGTCACATACATATTCACATCTTTTTTGTGCTTTTTATGCTCAGTTCATACAGTATCTGTGTTATTGATTCTGAAAAATTAATGAGAAAGAGGAAGTTGTCATATTAATAAAGGAAATAGAACTAAATACATATAGGATGATAAGTGTCAGTAAGTAGGTATATTTTATTCTTATGTTATATATTAGACCACAATATCAAGAGAGATTTTGTTGAAATTTTAAGTAACATCCTATTCAAAGGTGCACAATTTCCTGGAAAAAAAAATCTCTTTTCATTTTATAATATACATGTATTTTATTACAAATTTGAAGTTGTATGTGGTGTATTATAGTTGTATATAATATATATTCTTATACAATTACTGTTTAAAAACGATATTTTTTTTTTTAAATAATAGAACATCAACATTTCCGCATTAACATTTTGAGTATTGACCAAAGAAAAATTTTTAAACGAAAAGTTTTAACATTTTTAATATAGATTTTAATTAATAAGTGGTGTCAACAAACATTTTGGACTACGGATCGAAATGAACCAAAACATGACGCGAAATAACTAATCGTGACCTTAGAGTTTCCCAAATACATCAAACTAAAAACTGAAATAATTTGTTATATAATATGAATTTCGTTTTATTAACTTTAACCATATAATTCGCGGATGAAGTAAAATCGCAGAAAATAATTCTGAAGTCCTTTAGTTTAAACAAATATTTTTTTAAATCCCTTTGCTACAAATCTCGATAAAAATATTATTTATTGGTATTCTGGAATTTTTCAAAATTTCGAGTTAACGATTTATCTAAAGATTATGAATATAATACGTTTTTCGAAGAATACAATATACCTTTTCAACTTCAAATTGGAAATAATCATTTTCAAAATGGAAATAATCATTTTCAAAGTGGAATTAATCATTTTCAAAATGGAAATAATCATTTTCAAAATGGAATTAATCATTTTCAAAATGGAAATAATCATTTTCAAAATGGAAATAATCATTTTCAAATTGGAAATTAATTTTAAAATAGTAGCAAGCCAGATACGCTCAAAAAGTGTTTCAAATTTTTTATTAGTTGCACCTTTGCCAAAAAGTGCAATATACAAAAAAAAAATTTTTGTTTAAAAAAATGTCGTGCATTGAGAAATGGGAACCTGATAATGTTAAAAAGAAAATTTGTGTTTTACACAAAAATGTGGTGGGGATTGGAGAACGCTCTCAAAAACTTTAGAAGTGAAAACGACATTATATAGGTGGGTTAATGGATGGAAAGTTGTTTTATAAAGCACAAATTTGTTTTTTAACATTATCAGGTTCCCATTTCTTAATATACGACATTTTTTTAAACAAAAATTTTTTTTTTGTATATTGCACTTTTTGGCAAAGATGCAACTAATAAAAAACTTCAAACACTTTTTGAGCGTATCTGGCTTGCTACCTTACTATTTTAAAATTAATTATCAATTTGAAAATGATTATTTCCATTTTGAAAATGATTATTTCCATTTTGAAAATGATTATTTCCATTTTGAAAATGATTAATTCCATTTTGAAAATGATTATTTCCATTTTGAAAATGATTATTTCCATTTTGAAAATGATTAATTCCATTTTGAAAATGATTATTTCCATTTTGAAAATGATTAATTCCATTTTGAAAATGATTATTTCCATTTTGAAAATGATTATTTCCATTTTGAAAATGATTATTTCCATTTTGAAAATGATTATTTCCAATTTGAAGTTGAAAAGGTATAGAATGAAATAGTAAATTTATTAAAAATTTACAACATTTTTGGAGATCTAATTTCATAAATATATCATTTATTGTTTTCATTGAAACTTTTTTTTTGCACTTCTTGACGGCTTGTTGTCCTCTTTTACTACCCTAACCGACGAGCAGTGGTGGCATGTTAAGTTGTCATTCGAACAGCGAATATGTATCGAACATCGAAGCGAGTGGATTTTTTGGCAACATGTTAAAATTTTCTCGCTTCGATACTTTCGAAAATCATTTTCTGAAATGATTTTTGACGTTAAAAAAAAAAAGAAGCAAAAAGTAAATAATAATAAATAATTTTTCATACCTAATTATTTTTATTTACATTTATTAAAATTATTTTTTTTAATTTTCATAAATAAAAATGTTTACCTACCCATTATTTTATTTTTAAATAATTAAAAAACAAATATTTTTGTTTATTCAAAATTAATTTTTATAAATAATTTTGAATAAAAATAATTTCTTTTTTCATACATTTTTATTATTCGATTCCGTATCACTTGAAAATTTTTTTGTGATACCGTAGCGAGAAAACGTAGAAGCGATTTTGTCATAACATACTGCCATTCGATCGAATATCGAATATCGAATTTTTCGAAATCTTAACATCCCACCACAGTTTTAAGCATTTGCGACTTTGAAAAAAATTTCAATTTCTATTTTAATGGCTACAAAAATTATAAATGAACCTGTCATTGTTTGGAGAAATTCAAATTTAAAAATATGTATATATATATATATATATGCAACTCGTAACATTAATTTTCTTTTTGTTTGATTTTTACAACTTCACAAAAGTTAATTATTTTAAATTGTTATGTAGTTTTAAAATCATTAGCTTTTTAAAACATAAAAAAAAAATCTTATTCGTTAAGATTTATCGCAGCATTGTGTAAATTCACATAATATTTAGAAAAACAATGGGAAAAAAACTTTCTTTAAACATTTTACAGAAATAAATAATATTAATTAATTATTATATAACATTATATGTTTTATGAGAAACCATACATACTTTGTTAAATTGTTATGAAAATTATTTAAAATTATATGTATACATAAATAATTTTGTGTGGACAAATTAATGTAACAAAATGTTTAGAAAATTTTTATATCTTATTACTAGGGAAATAATATAAATTTACCACAAAACAATACTATACTCTGTGTCTGTACAAAGGCTAGTATTGTGCTTTTTTCTTACATAATTATATGAAAATTATGATCAAATCACAATCTGAAATAATTTCCTTTATGTCAGTTTTAAGTTCATAGTGTAACAAGCTCATTTATTTTATAAATAAATTAACAATTATTATATGATTAAAATTATGAATAATCTATTAACATTAATTGATACAATAATTGAGCATTAAATCTATTTTCAAGAAAATCTAAATATGAAATTAAAAAAAAAAATTCTATAATTCAATAATTTAAATTTCCTTACCAATCATTTACAAAATTTATTCTTGACAATAATGACTCATTCAAGAAAATTTGAATATAAAATTTAATAATAAAACTTATAATTATTATTTATGGATACTAATAATTAATTTATTTGATAGAAAATTAAATTGTATAAAATCTTATCCATTATTATATAAATACGGGTTATTAAAAAAATAAATAAAAATTTAATAATCAATTTTAGTTAAATGTATGTTTTTAATTGTCGAAACTATAATTGTAAACTTAATAATATTAAAAATAGGTTCAAAAAATGTTTATTTATATTTTTTATTTTACATGTTCTAAAATAGATATAGAAATAAAAAAAAAAAGAAGTAAATAAACGGAAATCTAAATTAATGTACATTATTTAACAATTTAATTACATATTGACCCCTTTTTACGGTATTAACTAATTTTTCCGTTAATATCTTATATACCTACTTAGTATAATTAAATTTATCGATGTTTTTACATTATTTACATAAATACATATATATATTAAATTTGTATAATTATATATGTTATATACGTATACTTACATTATATAACCATTAATTTGATAGTACATTATGCTTTACATACATTCTGTACAATGACGTGTATAATATACGTGTAACATGGTTAAATATATATATTATTTATTGAATATAAAAAATATATATATCAAAATATACGAGTTTCAAAATTTAGCCTCAGTAATATTAAATGTCATAGTTAATTATTATGTTGTTTTTAGATCTTTCTATCGTTTTCATACATATATATGTAATAAGAGTAGGTGAGCATTTACAACTTCTAACTAAAACGTAATAAAAACAAAATTAAAGCATAGAAAGCAATTTTCGATTAGATTTCTATTATCTATTTAATATAAAAAAAAGTTTTTGTATAAAAAAAAATTTGTTATTAAATTGAAATCTGGTAGTAATTTGACAGACGCGCACAGTTAAAATTCTATATTCAGCTGATTCAAATTATTTTAACTTTATATTTAAATAAATTGTACTTATTTAATTTTAAAAATTTTAAATATAATTTTTCTTTATCAATTAGAATAACCTCAAACATTATCGATTTTGAGTAAAAATCATATTAGATCGTCATAAAATAATAAAAGATAGACACAAGAATAGTTAGTAAATATTATAACCCGTTCCTGAGTTACAGTTGAAAAAAAAAACTATATTTCTCTGTTTGTAACAAATTTTCTTGCAAACTGGTTCGTCAAACTATATTGGCCACACATCTAGCATATTATGCTATTTAATCGCAATTCAAATTTATTGTAGTTAAAGAATAACCTTAATTAAATTTCAATTAAAAAAATATTCTAAACACTTTATTCAACAAAAGAAAAAATAAATAAAAATCAGGATCAGAATTCACTTCACTATCATAATAATAATAATTAACAACGAACATTCATCCACTATTCCAGGAACATTTTTTGCAATTAAAGATTTCAATCAAATCTTGGTCATTCTGAAATCTAAAAACCCAATGATATTTCTACCCAACTACATCAAAGTATAAAATTTTATATAAGTTATTTGTTGTAAGTTTTTCTACACCTATATATAAAATACTTCAAAAATTATATACATAAATTATATCATTTATATATTAATTTATATTGAAACATCTCTCTAACTATGTTGTTGTATATTATATATGTTCATAATATTTATTCCGCACTAAATGTAATTGATATCCCATTTATTATTTATTATTATAGGAAAATTCAATATTCAACGTCGTCGTAACACATAAAGTGCTTTTTTTTATAAACCACAACGATGAATAAAAAAAAAATTTTATGAGGAGAAATAAAAAAAAAAAAAAATAAAATAAAAATTGATTTTGTCTGACAAGCTCTACTAAAATCAATATGTACCTAGGTATAAAATTTCTCTAATATTAACTGAATAATAAAAATAATAATAATAATAATAATAATAATAATAATAATAATAATAATAATAATAATAATAATAATAAAAAAGTAAAATTTCACTTAAATGTCACTTCGGCACGTTATAAATGAAAATCATAGATTTACTTGTGTTAAACCAACAAAAATATAAGAAAATGAAAAAAAAAAAATTGTTTACTATTTTAACGCAGAACTATATTTGTATGTATGTTTTTATAGTTATAAAAATATAAATAAAAAAATTTTTAAAATAATTTTTATATATATATATATATATATATATATATATATATATATATATATATATATATATATTTATTTAAATTATTGGAATTAAAATTTACATTATGTTTCTTAAGCAATCTAGTCCTATTCTTGATCCATTTATCTTCATTACTTACAACAATATATCCTTTATAACTCCTTCGTTCCTTTCATAGAAGTGCTCAAATCAATTCATATTACGAATCACTCATGATTAGCAATGAATAGTAATATACCTCAAAAACTTGCCCCTCGTTTCTAGTTATAGACTGTTGTAATCAGTTTCAAGCACATGTGTCCACAATCCTCTGCTTCTTCTACTTCTTCCTTCTACTTTTTAATCAATGAAAAAACGTGGTTATTATTTTTATATATTTATTTCTATTAGAATCATTCTGTATTGATAATTTAAAAACGACTCATGTTATTCATGAATGTTATTATACAGTTCTCTGGTGTCGTCTATACAAATCCCTCAAAATGTTCAATTTAATATTAAAAACTTGTCTCTAAATGGTTCATATAAATTAATTGAGTTTGAAAGAAAATAATTTTTTTTGGAATCATTTTCAATCAAAAAAAAAAAATAAATAAATAAAAAAACAATCTTGGAAATATACGTATATGCAATTTTGGACATCTATAAGATATTTGTATCTTTTTTTTTAAATGCATAAAAATATTTTTAAATTTTATACATAAATAGACATTATTATTTTTTAAATTTATACATGCATTATACATATATTTAATACTTAATGAACAGACATTTTTATGCTTTTATGGTTTATTTGCTTTCACATTATTTTTTTAACATGATGATGATGATGATGATTTTTCATTAATAAATAATACTTGGTTTTATCTATACATTTAGTTTGAAAAAAAAAATTATCGAATTTACCATTGCATAGTATGTATGCGCATAGTAGATAATGTTAGTCGAATTACTAAGTGGAAAAATCAAAGGGTAAAAATAAATAAAAATTATTTGATGTTCACATAAAAAAAAATTTATATATATTTGTTTTTTAAATATAATTTTTTTATCCCTTTTTTATTTTATTGGATTAAAAAGATGTTTGATAGAATTGAAGATAAAAAAAAAAAGTTAGGTTTTTTTTTTTTTTTAATAATTTTTCCAATCAAATTATCAACATAATTTTAAGTGAAAATTTCTCCTTTTTTTGTTTGAAATTTTGCAATAGTTCTCACAATGATTTTTGTCCCCTAAAGACGATAATAATTTATATAAATTTATTTGCCACAGAATGTAAAATTTATTTAATAAATAATTTCAAAAAAATTGTACTTTACTTTGCAACATTCTATCATATTTATATTTACATATTTATTTGTTGAAACCAAAATTAGAAATAATTTTTTAATTAAAAATAATAATAATTTTTTTGCGGCTAACCGAAATATTAAAAACAAATAAACCAGATATAAAATTATTTGATTTTCAGTACACTTCTACAGAATAGTATTAGCTGTATAGTATATTGTTTTTATAAATTTGTATAGTGTAGTATTACAGATCTGAGTGCTCAGAAAATATTTTATTAAAAAATTAACCACAATTTTTATAACAAAAATTTTTCTAATCAATGAATTAAAAGTGGATTTACATTACAAATTTTTTTGTAGAATATTTTACACAAACACATAGATTATTAACAATTATTACTAAGCTATGAGGAAGAAATATTTGAAAATATCTAGATAGTTTACAAAGAAATATAATAAGGAACTATAATATTTATAATACTTAATAATGAAAAATAGATGATAAATATTTTTAATTTTTACAACGAATTTATTAAAATCATAGTACTTATATCTTTTTTTTTATAGAGTCATAATCTTACAAAATCGATCAGATCAAAACTAAAAATTCTGCAGTCTGTAAATATATTGTACTATCGAGTCAATAACAAACTTATAATGAATAATAACCAAAAATACATCTTTCTATAGAAATAATTTCCGTACGAATAATTGAAATAAGTTTTTCGAATATATTTTTCCCCAGAATTTACACAAAAACTAAATTTTAAGACAACTTAATTATTTTTTTTTTTTTTTAAATTCTTAATAATTTTATATTATTTTAAGTATCTGTAGGAATTTATATTGAAAGGAAAAATAAAAAAAAAATTTCTAAATTATAATGAAGAAATCTAGAGCAGAATACTGTCTGCAATTTGGTACACCTAAAATTATTTTTTTTACATAAAAATAAAATCTATTTTCAATAATTTCTTCTTTTTTTTTATTGTTTTCTTCAAAATATATATTTTTATATAAAAAAAATTTTCTTTTATATAATTGTGACTAATTAATTTTTCTGGTAAAATTTTTTTTTCTAAAGAAGCACAACAAGCAAAATAATAAAAAAATAATAAATTCTGATTTGTTTTTATATTTATTATGTTTAATTTTTTTTTGTTTTGTAATTTTTTCTTTCCAAACCGCATTTCATTGAAGCGCCTCCACAATTTTCCCAATTAATCTTTTTCCAATTTCTTCTGTTCAAGAAGACGAAATCAAAATAAATAAATTGGACAAAAAAAACAGAAATAAAATAAAATAAAAATGTATTTAACACAAAAAAAAAATAGAAATAAATAAAATTGAACAAAACAAATTTTGATGCCATCCATCAGTTTGTGATTTCTTTCCATGCTCTTCATCATTGCGGGTTAGCGACCTACAAACTTTTCCAAAATAAAAAAATATTATATTTCTTTTTTTATTTTTTTTTTTCTTTATCATTTTTTTTTTAATTTTACTTTTTAACTTATGCTCTGAAATTTATTTTCTTTTTGTTCTAAAAATATAACCAAAATTTTGGTAGATCAGATTTTTTTTTTTTTGTTTAAATGAAAAATCAAGGAACAAGAAGGGAAAATCTTGACAAGCAAAATAAAAATGAAAAAAAAAAAACATAATTTTGTTTTGAGATATTTTATGAGCTGTATTAAATTTCGTTTATTGTTTTTGTTTTTTTTTTTTTAAGTTTTTTTTTTTTTTTGAGGGGTGAAAAATATATGTTTTTTCATGTCAAGATTCATTTCTGGTTTTCAATATATATGTAATAATAATGAAATAATTTTCTTATATTTTACTGATTATAGTTTCTTTATATATATGTATACAACCAGGGTCTGTGAAAGACACTTTGAGGCCCAAGTCAGACAAAATAATATGTGACTCCCTATTTAATAAAATAAAAATATTATCGTAGTTTTAATGGAGGTCCAAAAATTCTAGAGAAAAAAACTAAAACAATTTCAGTTTAAAGTACTAAACACAATTGGGACGACAACGGAAACGACAACGGAAACGACAACGGAAACGACAACGGAAACGACAACGGCAGCGATTGTCAAAAAAATATAGACACCATGCATTCTTATGAGAATGAACACATTTCGACCAACTACAAGCGAATTTATCGCCTGGCGACAAATTAAAAATGTTTCAAATGACAACAACAACAGCAGCTTTGAAGAGTCAAATTGAAATGAAATGAACCATAATTAAAAATATCAAAAACAAATTTAGAAATTAAAAATTACAATTTTTTTTATTGTATTTTTGTCGTTGTCGCTGTTATTGTGTTCACTCCAGTGATATCGTTGTCGTTGTCATTTTCGGTGTCGTTGTCGCCCCAATTGTGTTTAGTTCTTAAATTTTGGAAACTTGAAATATTACTAAGTACTAACTTAGTTACTTCTTAATAATTTTTTATATAATAATTTCAACTTATGTTACAAGTGCAAAGCATAATAAATACTTCACTAAGAACCACAAAATTGAAATAATAATATTGAGCAGTTAGTTGCTTGTTGTGTACGTACAAGTGCGAAGTAAACTTTTTGATCCTTTTGTATAATGTTATTTGGAGGTCCCCTAAATTACGAGGCCCATGACAAAAGACCCTTCTGATCCCGTCTTCCTAGGCCTGTATACAACATATACTTAATAGTATGTTTAGGAAATAATGTTTATAAAAATATATTATCTTCATTAATTTCTTAAGTTATATTGACACCCTAATTTTATTTTCAATCTTTGGCCATTTTTCTTAGTTTTCTACAAAATTCTTCATAATTTATTTTTTTTTTCTTTGGTTTTATAAAGTTTTCTATATGATTCATTTCAATAAATTGACATGATGTCAAATGTCAAATAATGTTTTGTTTTATTTCTTCAGTAAACTGATATGTATTTAAGAAGGTAATCAATTTCAATTTGAATCTGTAGTAGTTAGGGAAAATATATAAACAAAAAAATTAGTTTTTATTTATTTTTTTTTGTTTTAAGGATATAAAGAATTTTTTTAATAAGAAAACATTTTTGTAGGCCATATACATATTATTATATTTCTATAGGTACGTATTTTTTTTTGTTGTTTTTAAGTATTGAGATATGTTGTCAATCAATAATACAATGTACGATAGAACATTAATATGGATTATTGGGATAATGCATTAATGCATTATTTATTGGATAGTGATTTTATTTTAATGTGGAACAGTTATTGGAGAATTATATACATTAGGGGTTATTAGTTTTCAGATAAAGTGATAGTATTTTAAAATTTATGGTACATATTTCTTTTAACCCTAAACATCTCTACCATATCTGGTCAAATAACCGGTTGTGGTATTGAAAAAAATAGAATGTAAATTGTACATAAATTCTTAGAAAAAGTCATGAAGTTAAAGTGCAAAAGGGATAAGATGATATGCGCATTTCGATGCAACAGTTCTTAAAGTTCTTAATCGGTCACTTATATACACTCTTAATCGGTCACTCATATATACTCTATTTGGATGATATTGAATGATACTTGCTACAAATACTTGACTGTGCGTTTGGGAATATATAGGTGCTTGTTATAGTATCGTTCTAACGGCATTTTTTGGGAAAATTTTATAAAAACACTATAACTAAAATAATGAACGAAAAAAAATAATAATAAATTGATTTTGTAACATTTTTAATAAATTTTATGTTATTTTTTTGAAAACCTGATAAAAATCAAATATATATTTTTTTTTTGAAATGTGTGTTTTTAAAGGAAACCAAATTAAAATTCTGTGTTGATGTTCCAGCAATAGCAAATACCATTGGGAAACACTTGAAAATTTTATTTATTTTATTTTTATTTTTTTTGTTTTTCTTAAACAAAATTTTGTGTTTCATTTGTTTGTACATATACTTTATGCAGAATATTCTTATTATTCTTATTGAATATTCTTATTGAATTTTCGAACTCACAAACAGTGTGATATCCCTCTATCCCACCACGGTATCTGTGCGATTATTATAAAATATTCAATTACTTATTTTTCATCTAATTAAATTATGTAAATGTATTTCTTATTTAAAACTTAATTATGTATATAATATAAATATAATAATGCAATAGTTTAACTCGTGAATAAATTGATTATAATAAAAGCACCAATCAATATTTCTCCTACATATATCACATCAATTTTTTTATGTGTATAATTTCGATCAAAGTAAATAATAAAGAAATAAAGTATTATGTTAGGGGTAGCATGTTCTAAAATAATTTACATACATGTTTTTATATCATTTAACTAATTCATTTATACATATACAATTTAGATAGGTTCATTAAAATATTTCGAATTTATTATATCCTTAATGCTTGAAGGATATATACATTATAAATACATATACTAATTACGATAATTGACCTAAAGTTTTTTAGTATCATAATGGATGTTTTTTTTTTTGGTAGAGAGAACATAATTAGAAACTGAATGTTAAATAATAATAATGTGTTCGAATTTGTTTAAAACTTTCTTTTAACATATAAAGTTAATTCTTTTTAGTAGAGTCAAAACTCTATAATATTATTTCTATGTTTAACATTATATATAAAATGTTATATTTCAAGCTAACATTTCATTATATACTCTTAAAGTTATATAAATATAATAAATTTAAGGAAATTTAATTCAGAGTATGCTCTTTTAATAATCATCCTGGACCTACATTTAATCCAGAAAATTTTAGTATTAAGTATTATATTATAAAACTTTTTTTAATAAATGCAATTTTTTTTTGTTTGTTAACTGCGCGTCAACATCATAAAATTCTTAAGTTGTCCTTTTTATTTATTACAACTATAAGAAAAAATTAAAACCCATGCGCTCTTTCGGTATACGCAGTAATATTTTTTTCACGCAGTAAGATCAATAAAAACCAATTTTAGAAAAATAATATAATATGAGAAACCCTTTTTCGGTTTTTGTTCTTTTAAAATTCAACATATTTTTTTTTTTTGTTTAATTAACACATTATTCCATTTCTATCCATTATTATTATTATTTTTATAATATAAAGTTATGATATATGCTTTGGGTCTAATGAATTTCCGCCTTTATTTTTTATAGATTACATTATAAATGTTTACATTTTTTATTTCATATATTTTTCATTATTAAAAATAAATCGTTTCAATCATTATGGTGTAAAGTATAAAGTATAAAACTTTTTAGTTATACTATATTATGTCGCCTTTTAAAGAGTGGTAGAAGTATTGAAAGAGAGTTTTTTCTTCAAAAAAAAAAATATTAAAAGTTAGAAAAATAGATGTGTTTAAGAACTTAAAGACATTTCAAATAAATAAATGATTGTCAATAATATTACATTTCTAAAAAAAATTCTAAAAAATATAATAAAATTTTGAAAACATAAATTAAATTGATTATTATTTCAATAATTTTTCTTTCAATAATATTATTTAAATATTAAACAGAACATTTTTCTCAAATTTTCTAAAAATAGAATTGACATTACATATTAGAATTGAATATTGAGCATTGGCATTTATTTTAACATTTCTTTTTTGATACATTATGAATAAAATCGTTAGGTTCGCTTTCGCTTTATGTTTCAATAAAAATAAATTTAATTCATTTCTAAAATCTTACTCGGATTAGGAAATTCGACTTAGAAACCATATTTAATATGAGAAATACGATTTGAAACGATAGTGATCATTAAATACGTTCCAATTATGTAATTATATTCTTCGCAGCGGATTCGAGATAATTTATTTCAAAACGAAATAAATTTATTTAAAAATAATAATTTCATATAAGCTAGTATTTATGTGTGGGAAATTTGTTGTTTTTTTTTTGCATTCAATCTTATATGAATTGTTGATTTCCGTCTTAACTAATATAAATATAATTATAAAATATATAAAAAAAAAATTATGTTTTAAATAAAAATAAATAATTCATAAAGGAGAAGTCTTTAGCTTATCTGGATCATATTAATTCTTTAATATCTTTTAAATCATAAAAAAAAAGAACTATATATATAAGACGTTTTGAAAAAAGGCGGCTAATAAATTTATTATTATTGTTAGAATTTTTTTTTTTTTTTAATATTGTAAATATAAACGTATATATATTTTCATATTGTAATCTAAACTCAATTTTTATGGCCCTATAAAGTTTAAAGACAAAATTTTTTGTAAAAAATCTTGAGATTATAATTCCTAATTCTCTTTAATTTTTTTTTTTTTTTTTCATTCATTTATTTCATTTCTATCATAAATAAATTTATTCATAAAAATAATGATGATCAATCTTTTCTAAAATAAATAAATTTTAATATAGATTTAGGTTTTAAAAGATTATATTAGCACTTTGTGCCATCGTTAATAACATTTTTTTGTTTTTTTTTTTTTTTTTAACGGAAAAAAATAAAAATTTGAATAAAATGGAATTTTTAAAATTGATGGTATTATCTCTCTGTTTTGGCTAACGTTTGCAAAATTCGACAACTCTAAATAAAATTTGTTCATTTCGTTTTATAAATTTATTTTTTAAAATCACATTTTAGTTAATAATAATTGTGATTTATTTTTGGTACATACATTTTTATGTTTTTAACTTATTTTTGGAAATATATATAATTAAATTATATGTATACATAATGTAGATATAATGTAGTATGTGTATCAATTTCAGGAAATTGTTTTTAATTATTAGAATTGAATGGACATTTTTTGTTAATAACTTTAAAACAACACTATGGTGAACATTATGCTCTTTGCTAATGTAAAAAAATAGTAGTAAAAGTGTCCAGTATAAAATTTTCTAGTTTATTAACTTCTTGCAATAGTTTTTTCTTTTAGAAAGCTAGAAATGCCTTAAATTTGCATTAGATTCATATATGCTAAAAGGCCCATTACGAACGCCTAAATACAGGTAGATTAATACAAAATGTGGAACTCAATTTGGTTATCCTGCGCTCCAACATCGAAGTCAATATCAAAAATGAATCTTCTTCTTATTATATTTTTATTTTATTTTATTTTTATTATATAAAATGAAAGAACACACATTTTCTTATTATTATTTCATTTGACACTACTTTATTTTGAAATAACTTATAAAAACAACGATATTCATGAATGGCCATTTTTGTATATTATAAATATATATATAGATTCGTATCATATTCATTCTAGAACATTAAATTTAGTTTGAGATAAGAGAAATATTTAAATGAAGTTTCATTATTCAAATTTAGCAAAAATTTGCTTATTTTTCTCGATTTTGATATCTCTGTGATTCTAACAAAAATAAAAAAATTAAAAAAATTATTTCCTTTTTTTTTTTTTTTAAGTAAATTTAAAATGAATACGTAATAATTCGCTCCAGATTCAATGTGCATCAGATAAAATTTTTTTTTTCTTTATTGTTGGTTTATATATTAAAATAAAAAAATTGCATCAGAATAGAGATAAAATCATAAAAATATTTAGTGTGGAGCTGCATATATATACGTATACGTGCATATGTAACCTGTTCATATTACGAACATATATCTACGAACTTAAATTGAAAAAGTTAGTACATATATACAAATGATATAGACATATATGTAAGTTTTTGTACGTATATACAATAGTTATAAACTTTTCTGCATTCTCTGTTTTTTTTTTTTTTTTAGGATGAGTGACAAAATTGCTAAAAAGTTTTAGTGGATAATATTATACCTTTTCATATTAAAAGCATTTAACCTGTAAACTTTTTGACGTTGTTACACTTTTAATAATCATGAATTTTATTATTATTATTATTATTTTTGTATGCACACAAAAAAGTTCATTCGCAGTAACAGACACGGTTATAAAAAACGATCCTGGAAAATTTTGCAATTATTTTGAGAGCATTTAATTAAAAGGGTCAAGAATAGTTGTTGTATGGTGA
>OZ023273.1:87645455-87858326 GCA_964007475.1 Hybos culiciformis
TTTGTTACGAAATTCGTGTGTTTAATAATTTTTATGTACTAAATTTAAATGAAATCGGACAAAATTTTGAAGTCCTCCCCTAATGTAGGAGGTGAATAAATTTTTTGTTACGAAACTTATGTGTAATCATTTTCTCTTTTTACGTGTAAAATTTGAATGAAATCGGACCAACTTTTGAAGTCCGGATAGGAGGTCGCTGGGTAGGAGGTCAACAAATTTTTTGTTACGAAATTTGTGAGTAGTCATTTCCTCTTTTTACATACCAAATTTCAATGAAATCGGACGAACTTTTGAAGTCCGCTCCCAGGGGTCTCGCTGGGTAGGAGGCCAATAAATTTTTTGTTACGAAATTTATGTGTTTAATCTTGTTTATTAACCGAAATTTGAATTAAATCGGAGAAACTTTTGAAGTTCTCCCCTAGGGGAGGTCTCTGGGTAGAAGGTCAATAAGTTTTTTATTACGAAATTTCTGTGTGTAATCATTTCTTCTTTTTACGTTCTATATTTGAATGAAATCGGACGAACTTTTGAAGTCCGTCCCCACGGAGGTCCCTGGGTAGAAGGTCAACAAATTTTTTCTTACGAAATTTGTGTGTAATCATTTCCACTTTTTACTTTCCAAACTTGAATGAAACAGGACAAACCTTTGAAGTCCGCCCCTAGGGATGGTCCCTGGGTAGATGGTCCAATGAAACCGGACGAACTTTTCAAGTCCCTCCCAGGGAGGTCGCTGAATCAGGGACGGCCCGTAACAACAGTAAGTGCCCAGGCACTTATTGGTTTAGGAGCCTATTCGACAGACAAACAAACAAACATTGAGTTTTAATATATAGATTCGATTAAAATGACTACAAATTAGATATTAGAATTTAAGTTTGATCAAAAACCAAAAGAATGCAAATCAAAAAGCAATTTCCTCTCCTTTTTAAAACAATAACAAAAAAATTTCAATATTCCCTTATTAAGCAATTTTTTTGTTGCTTTTAATACAACAAAATGTAATAGAACTTTTTTTATTTTCTCTCTTTTTTAAAACACCAACAAATAAATTTCAATATTCCCTACTAAGCAATTTTTTTGTTGCTTTTAATTCTACAATATGCCATAGAACAAAATGTATTAAAATTTTTTTTAATTCCTCTCTTTTTTAAAACACCAACAAATGAATTTCAATATTCCCTACTAAGCAATTTTTTTGTTGCTTTTAATTCAACAATATGCAAAGCACAAAAATCAATTGCCTTTTTTACATCACATCAAATTTTCTTCTTTGTTTTGTTTCTTATAAGAAAAAGTCTCTCTTTTAAAACAATAACAAATAAATTTCAATACCGCCTATAAGCAAGCAATTATTTTGTTGCCTTTAATGCTACACAAAAAGGATTATGAGAAAGCATTTCTTATATTGTTATGGCAAAAATATATAATAGTTAGAATAAAATATAAGCAATGAGGAGGAATAGAAGCACTACCAGCCGTCCCTGCGCTACCAGCCGTCCCTGCGCTGAATAGGAGGTCAACAAATTTTTTCTTACGAAATTTGTGTGTAATCATTTGCTCTTTTTACGTTCCAAATTTGAATGAAATCGGACAAACTTATGAGGTCCGCCGCCAGAGGAGGTCCCTGGGTAGGAGGTCAACAAATTTTTTTGTTACGAAATTGGTGTGTTATCAGTTCCTCTTTTTACATATATGAAGTCCGCCCCCGGGGGAGAGTTAATCATGAAAATATTGTCATGACTGCTTTGTCAGATTTTTTGTTACTTGAAGAGTTAACCATGAAAATATTGTCATGACTCATAACTTTTTTAGACATTTTTAAAAAAATTTCAAAAAATTTCAAAATATAATATTTGATATAAGTTTATTTGTGGAAAATGAAGCACATTTGTGTACTTCATCGTTTCGTGAATTGCAGTATTTCGTTTTTTTTTTGGTCCAGTACAATACTTCCCAAAGTAGTGTATCTGGCAACTCTATGTGAGAACTAATATTTGTTATTTTATTATTTAATAAATATTAATGTAAGTATAAAATTTTGATAGGAATCTCTCAAAAATTATTTAAAATGGAGTTTAGATTCAAAATAAAAAAATTTATGTTGGGTGTCTTCTAGCTAGATTAAGTTGTAGAATGATTTAAGCGTGATTTACACAATGGCTAAATTTGTAATCTTTTAATTTTTTCTAGTCAAACTAGAACGAGAAAGCGATAAATAAACAACAACAACAAACATGTGAAAGAAGTAGACAGAAATTTAATAATTTTTTTCCTTTTATAGCACAAAACATAAACAAATTTTATAGCAAATTTACGTGCGGGTTACACTTGCTGAAAGAAAAATCATGATTATGATTTTTTTTAATGTAGTGTGAAGTTTTTATGAGTCAAAAATCATACTGGCTTGGACTTCATGTTCCAGAGGCATTCGTGCTGCTCCCTGTATAAATTTATAAATTTTAATATTTCGTCCTTATATAATGACAGTAAAATCCCGACTGTTTTTCGGTCTATAGTTATAATAAGTTATTAATTACTAAAGCACTTTAAAAATCTTTCTCCTTCCAATGGATGATGTCAAGAAAATGTTCCTAAATTATGATAGGAAATTTATCGTGATCAGTTTAGCTAAAATATAAATTATTTGAAAATAACAGTCAGTTGAGTATTATTAATTCAAACTGGCAGTTAGAAGTGATCACGTAATGTTTGTATGTATAGGAAAAATATTATGAGTAATTAGAATATTATAATAGAAATAAATATTTAAAAAATAGGTAGGAGTGATGTAGGAAATTATGTAAGTGAATAATTAAGGATATAGAAGTATTGATAATTCATTCAATATCGGGCATTGGAAGGAGTTAGACGTATTTAAAAGAATTATTATTATTATTATTATTATATTTATTATTATATTTAGTTTATTACAGTAAAAATTATATGTAAATAAACTTAGAACTAGAGCACTAACAACAAGGGTTTTTGGCTCGAATTTTTTTATTATGGCTAGCTATTGTTTTAAATTAGTATACTTACAATTATTTTTATCTTTATTATTGTTATTTTTTTATGAAAAATTTTTGTATTTTTAATTGGAATATTTAAAATAAATTAATAAGTGCTTTGTGATTTTAAATAAAAAAAGATAATAATTTTATTAAAGGATAAAACTATTTGGTTATACTTATAAAATTTTTTCGACATATTTTTTCTATTTTCTCTCTTTACTAAGTTCTTAGTTTTTATAAACTTCACCTTTTTCAATAAAATATCTTGTTTTTTAAAGTAAGTTATTTTATTTATTTAATAAATAATTCATATAGATTTTTTTAAATTTCAACATTCAAATTCAAATCCCGTAATAACAAACCGCTTTTATTATTGTTGTTTGCCCTTTCAAGGATTTACTTTTTTCTTTGGCAGCCAAAAATTTTCCTTTTGACAGAAAAAAATCAACACTGATTTTTTTGAAGCATGATTTTTCATCATGATTATTTCTTGATTTTTTTTCACCCAAAATTTCGCACATACATTCAAAAAAAACATCATTTATTTTTCAGCAAATGTAACCCCCAGGTTAGAAATACAATAATAATTTTTCAGAAACTATAAAATTCAAATTATAACATAAATTTGTTTTACGCGCCTAGTAAAAAAAAGACGTAAACTATAAAAAAAGATGAACTAGTTCATCTTTTTTTTTTTTGCTATAAAAAAAGATTACAAAAAAAGACACAAAAAAAAAAGATTACGCTGTTTGTACTGCTTTAACACATTAGTTTTTGTTTTGGGATCTTTTTTTCTTGCCATTTTTAGCCATTGTGTAAATCAAGCTTTAGATACAAAAAAACTATTTTCTAAATAGAAAGAAATTTGAACGCTTTTTTAATAAAATATAGAATAAAATATTTTGTAGATAAATCGACATAAAAATGTCCAATCAAGATGGATTAAAATTAATTCGAATTTTATGGTTAAAAGATATGCAAAAATAAATTCAAAACTTCATAACAATGGATTCTCTATCGGTTAAAAATCAATTATAATTGTTTAGCAAAACAATAAATATTAGGTATAATTTTTGCATAAAATTTTTATTTTTGAATTACAAAAATAAATATTTAATTTTAATTTTAGATGAGTAGCATAGGAATGAAATATTAAGTTACACAATTTTATTTTTTAAAAAAATACACTTAAAGTAAAGTAACTAATAAAAACACTAATAAGCAAATTGTTGTTCACCCATTAACGTGCAGAAAATAAAGCTTTATTTATATATTTAGTTATAGCTCAGTTCAAGTAAGAAAATAAATAATGTTGAACTGTCCTTAAGAAACATACCTATATTGACATCACAACTCAAAATATTTAAATTATATCGATAACAGATCATCAACAGTTTTTTAGATCCGAAATTGTTAATTTTTTTTCCGAAAATAGTTATTCTTTTTGTGTAATGTTGACACTTTTAACCAATGTATTTAATTACTAATTACGCGAATATTGTGTTCAAATTTAGTTGAGACTTATTTTTCAAATAGCTAGCATAAGATTTGGAAATATTTATTATTTTTAGATACTTATAGATTGAGCAGTTCGTACATATATACAATAAGAAAGTGAAGGTTCAGAAAAAATTTTAGTCCTTGCGCCCTAGACTAACTTTTTTTTTAACCCTCACTTTTCCCAAGGAAAATAAAAATAAAAAAAGAAATAGGTTTAAGGATAGACGCCGCCTTGTTTGCCTATGAACAATTATATAATGTTATATCTTATTTTATCCTAACTGTGATTGCTTATACCATACCTTTTGTACATGTTTAACAATATAGAAATTCATTATAATTTTAACTATTTAAATTCATTTATATAATAATGTAATTTGAGAAAATAATTTAAATAAAATACTTTTTTTTTCTAAATTTGATCATTATTAAATTTAATAAATTTTTTTTTGGATTTTTAATAGCATTAATAATTTGATTTAATGCTTTTAAATATTATAAGCATTAAAATCAAAAATACAATCAAATATAAAATTTTAATTGAATATATATACAGAAATGTCCTTGTTAAAATAAATTATGTATAAAAACACAATTTACAAAATAAAACATTTTTGGCACTGAAAATAGAAAATAAATTGCCTTTAAAAATTCATAAATTTTCCTATAAAATCATATATATAGAACAACAGCATTTATAATTGGAATCATTGTAGTATATAATATTTTATTCTTTGTAATTTATTTTACTACCTACATTTAAACATTTGTTTTGTATACATTTTTTTTTTAATTTTAGCTTAAAATAATAATTTAATAAAATTATTTGTAAATATGATCACAAATTGTACAATGTACATTAATATTAATTTAATTTGGAAAACAACGAACACCTATGTAGATTTATGCTGGGTATGTTTTATGTCAATTACACGGTTTATGTTATTTCAATCTCCGTAGCAAATAATTGTTTATTCACTTATTATTAAATAATAATAATAATTCATAATGGTTATTAAATTCTAACAATCCAAATAAACGAAAAATCAGATTTTCATTTCAAAGTGCATTAAATTGAAGCATCATAAAATTGACAAATGAAATTATTAAAATCCAAAGAAATTTATAATTTTTTATTTTTTACTATCTCTACTTTAACTTGACAAAAGTATCTTTGTATGTATGTGGCCGGAGAGTCGCAAATTAACCCATTTCCCGTGATCGGATCGAGCTGAAATTTTGCAGGTAGATTCGTTGTCGATTTTTTTGTTCCAAAAAAAAAACAAACAAAAAGAAAAAATGCTGCATATTTTTAGGCACTTGGCAGTTTTTTTGTCATAAAAAAACAAAAAAAAATAAATAAATAAAAATTGACAACCAAATCCCGGGAAAATAGAGAGAGTTTGTTTTTTAAGGGGGTAGATGCACTTAGAATTTTTGAAAAATCGATTTTTTTTTTATTTTTTCATTTTCTTAAAGTATGATGTTTCAAGAATATTCTCTGAAAATTTCAAGTCAATCCGATGAATAGTTTTCAAGATATTTAGTAATTACTGAAGCAACATTCAACCTCTCGGTTGTGAATAGAGCAGGTAGCGGAACTTTAAACGCGTTTTTATCAAAACTGTGTTTTTCCATTCGGTGACCAATATAACTCGAAAACCATTGAGTGGATATTGATCAAATTTTAATATTATCTTTTTGGCATTAAGAACTAGTCTTTAATCGAAGGATATTGATTTTTGTTAACAATTACTATATTTTTTAAACAATTAACTTTTAACATTTTATCGAAAATCAGAGTCCAAAGTTTCGAATGCCACCATTTTGTAAATTTTCAAAAAAAAAAAAAAAGCTTCGATTAAAGACTGGATTTATTATTAAACTAGAGGTTTCACCTTGGTTTTTCGAATTCAGATGATCCAGAAGGCTGTTGTGATGGTCACCGCGAAGTACTACTCGCGGGAGAGGATCCAACCGATATGGCGATATTTTAATAAATAATATGTATTTTTTTTTTTTTTTTTTCATAAATGTTAAGTTAAAGCATTGTATAAAAACTCTGTATAATTTATTTTGTAAAATAAACTTAATTACTGTAAAAAATAAATTTTTTGAAATATGCCTTTTTTTACGCTTCTGAGTGCATCTACCCCCTTAAGGTTGTTTTTTATTTTATTTATGTATTAATTAATAGAATTTGAACAGCAAAGTTTCATACTGATACTACAAAAAAAAAATTGGTATTATGATTAAAATTAAAAAAAATATATATTTTTATTTGAATATATTTCGTCGATTTCGTCTCTGTTACTTAAACCATGTTTTTTTTTATTAAATATGCCCGTGAGTTTTATCAAAACATTTTATCAATTTCAATTCAATGGATGTAACATTTGTCTGTGTCATTTTTATTATTATTGGATTTCCCACAAAAATATTCGATAAAAAATAATTAATTATAAATGACTCAGGATGTGAACCTAACATCGAAACGTTAAATTAATTATAAAAACGAATTGTTTTTTTTTTTTTAACTTAAAACTTGGTCTGGTTTAATTGTTAAAAAAAAGATTATATGAAATCATAAAATTAATATAAGTAAAATTTTACCTCAATCTGAAGCTGAAAGTTGAGAGAAAATTAAGAAAATTCACGAACTAACTTTAAAACATTATCTTCAAATTTAAATAATTACAAAACTTAGGGCCGTTTGCACCGATTAAACTTACATATTTAAGTTTTGGTTAAGTATCAAAGTAACACTTAACTACTTGCACCAAATTTAAAGTTCCACTTAAAATTGCTTAAGTTTTACTTTAATTAAGTGATAGATTTTGGGAACTTAAAATTTTAAGTTTCAGTTAAAATCGATATTTTATTTTAAAGCTTAGTATGCTATTTGTATGTTGCTCAGGAAAATATTACGAGAAAATTTATGGAAAAAATTCCTAACAAAAAGTTAGGAAAAATGTAATGTCGTTATTGTCATTGTCTATATTTATTTATTAATCACAAAAAGTAATTCAGAAATTATTTAAAAATTATTTGTAAATTTTTTTTTTAGTTTTTGAATTATTTAAATTACAAACAGAATTTCTCTTGATTTTATCGACCCGCAGCAGTTTCACGTCCTCGTCAGAGAAACCGCAGCAGGTCTGCGCCTTGAACTCCAGCTGCTTATTTCAGGATTTGAATTTTCTGGATTTTCAATGATGGTTCTTTTTTTTTCTTATTTTCTGAAACGGAGTTCTTCGGCTTTAATTTCTCATTCATTGGTTTGCGAAGCATTTCCGGGGTATAAGAAGTCCAATCTTCTTTACCTTGTAGACCTTGACGTGAGTTCTGAAAAAAATATTATATATTATGTGTTAGTAACTTCGCGTTTTCTCTAAATGCAAATTTATTCAGTTTCTTACCGTATCTTTAACAGATGTGCCAGTTCCAGCCTCTGTTACATCTGAACAATCATTGGATCCTTCATAATAATCACTGTCAAAAGTGTTTTGACGACCATGAATTCTTGGGGGATTCATTATTGACATCGCTAGCTCGAAATTCGGATCCTTGACTTTCGCTGGTGAGCCCCACCGGTCTTCAAAGCAGTTTTTAATTCTTGTGGCTTCTTTTTTATATCTTTCTTGTAATTTACGTAGAATTTTTTTTAACACATCTCACTTCTGAATATATAATTGCCCATAGAGTTGAAATTACTTTCTATCCGTTTCCATGCATTTTCTTTATCTCTCCAAGTAACTGCATCGATCCGTTTGTTCTGAACTATCAGTTTGTTTCCAAAACACATTGTAGGGTAAGAGTGGTATCATCTGACCCTCGGGATGATTTGACTTTGTCCAATTTCGATCGAAATCAATGAGATAAAAGCTCGTCGTAAATGTTTTATGTAGCGGCTTTTAAATTAAAATTGACTCACTAAAACATTAAATCAGGTAACATGTGCTTGGAGATGTCAAATACAAAAACAAGATGTAATTTTTTAAAGGAAGCAATTTATTTTTTTATTTATTAGTTTTATTTTTAATAATGATTTTTTTATTATAGAAAAAATATTATTAAAAATATTTCTAATAAATAATTTAATCATTTTTTCATTTTTACGAGTATTATGATAAAAAAAAATAAAAAATGGGATGCCTTGTCGATCGGTACAAGGTATGCTTTGACTATTAATATTTTTATTTTTTTACTAAAATCCGAGAATGTGATTTATTTAATTTTTGTTGATTAATTAATATTATTTTATCAAATGTTATTTTTTTGAATTATTATAAAAAGAAATAAATTTTTTTTTAAAGTAAAAAAAATTCGTACAACTTTTGAAGCATTCCATCAATTGTCGAAGCATCCTCGGATATGGCGAAGCATCCCACTCAGAGGTGTTTTTTTTAAATGCAAATTATTTAAAATCTGTCTGTAATTTAGAAGAAGAAATCATTTAATTTGAATGGTTAAATCCCAAAATATGATTTAAACTTAAATTCATTATAAAAATCTGTTGAAAATTATACTATTTTTATCAAAGTCCGTTAAGGTGTCGACGGGTACCACTCTTACCTAATACTAATTTTTTTTTTTCCGGTGCAAAATTAGCACTGCGAAATCTTTTTTATCCTGGTTTCTAGTTTTTCGTTTTTTTTTTTTAAATTATAAAATCATAAAATTTAATTTGATTCAATTATATTTAATATAATTTAAGTTAAACACAAACTTATTTTATTATATTATTGAAATAATTAATATTTTTTGACAGTGAAATTTAAAGGAAACTATATTAAGTAAAACTTAGTTAAGTTAGAGCCCGTTCCATTACTGCTACTATTTAAAAAAAAATTAAATATCCCTTTTATGCAAACGATTAAGAAAATGAATCGTTTTCACATTTTTATTTCTGTAAGTCTGTAAAGTTAGTTAAAACCAAATACTTTATAAATTTTATACAAGCATCTTAAAACGTGCAATATGTTATCAGGCCCGTTCCTGGCGGGGGTGCAGAAGGTGCACCCTCACGTGGGCGGCCAAGTCGAAGGACGGCCGCCGAGCAACTATTATTATATTTAAAAAAAAAAATAAAATTAAAAAAATATTGATTTTAATTTCGAGTACTAAACTGTTAAAAAAAATTAAACTTGGTCGAATTAAGTAGTAGACAAGTTTTCTTAAAACATCTAATTTTTTTATGTATTTTCCAATATATTACTTATATTTTTTTTTTAAATTCCATTACAAAACTTAAAATTTTGCTATTAAAAACTTTTGCTTCACTAATTTTTATTACGTTTTCACTAATTTTTTATTACAAAGTAATAATCCCCCCATCGGGTGATCCGCACATCAGCCAATTCCAATTCCTTTTTAGTTTAATTATATTACTGAACATTTTAATACCAGAATTATTGAAAATATTTTTTTATCTTTACATACATTTCAATATAAATAAATTTGACTATTCTTTGAGCGCCTGAGACGGCCTATATACAATATAACAAGTGAAGTGAGAAAGATTTTTAAAATTTTTTTTTGATGTGTATCAAGTATATGGTTTTTGTTGAAAATTGTATTGTAAAAATATTTTCGTGAAAATAAAAAATAAATTTGAAATTTTTAAAAATAAAACAATATTAAAAACTTTTTATTTAGGACTTTGACCTGCTTTATTATATTTTTAAGTTAAAATTTTTAATGAAATAAAAAAAAAAAATTTATTATTGTTTCTTATTATTATTTATTTTTTTTCATACGATTCAAAAATTAAACTCACTAAAAAGTAGACCCAGAATTTTGAATTGTTACGAGAAATTTAAAATTTCCCTTTTACAGGATTAAAAAAATAGAATAGAATTTCGGAACGGTTTTTTGCAGAAATTTTTCTACTTTTTTAATTTTTGCTGTCAAATCGTGGCCTTTTCAAAACTAAAATACGTAAAAATTTAAATACTTACCCAATTTTTTCAATAGTCGTCAGTAATGGAACGGCCTATTCTTAATCATAATTTTTTCAAAGCAACTTACTTAAATTTAAGTTTAATACCATGCTTAAACTAGTGTATACAAAATACTAGCCATACAAAATTTCTGTACTAGTTAGTTACACCAGTTTAAGCTAAAACTACTTCTTAAATCTAGAAAATGAAAGCAGTAAGCAAAAGTGAAATCAATTATTTGTAATAAATCACAGCATAATAAAATATGTGGTGAAAAACTAAAAAAAAATTTCTACTCATACAAAAAAATCATAATAAAAAATATAAATAACAAAAAATATTTTAGTTGACAAAATAACACTAGTTTAATTTTATTTTATGTCTGAACGGTTTAGCTTAAACTATAAAATTTTGTAGTTTAAATTTTCTGTTTGAACATGATATAACTTAAATTTAAATAAAACTTAGTTATTTGTAAATTTTAAGTTTAATCGGTGCAAACGGCCTTTAAACATAATAAACTAAATTTTTGAAAAATATCAGTTATTCCATTTTCACTAAATTCTTATCAATATTAATTTACTTTTACAAAGGCATTTATAGTGGAATTGACATTTTAACAAAAAAAATTTCGTCCGTAATTTTTAAACCATTGATTGCAAAAGATCATGTTTTTCCCGTTAAATTGACATGAAATTTTTTTCGATTCTGGATTCCTGAAGTACACAAAATTTGTGTATATATTTTGAGGTTTTATAAAATAATTGAATATAATTTGAGAGCCTCCAAGTTGTCCAAACTTATAAATGTGTATTAACGAATTAAACTTAATATTAAGCTTATAATTTTCAGTAATTTACTTTTTTCGAACAAAAATTAAAATAATAGTGCTTCTCCGTGAAAGTTTTTTTTCTTGAATAAAAATATTCTAGTACAAAAATATTTCGATAGTGTCAAAAAAGTACAAATTTTACGGAGATTTAATTTTATTATTAAAAAAAACTTTATTAGAGATTTAAAATTGAAATCAAAACAACTTTTTGATTTGACACTAATTATATTTTTTTCTACAGAATATTTTAATACATGCCTAGACGTGTATTAAAAAATTCAACTGAAAATATTTTTGACATTTAATTACACTAACAAAATACATTTGGAATATTTATATTCAGATATTTTTATTTCAAAAAGTTTTATGGAGAAGCACTATTATGTATATATATATATTTTAGAATGTGTTTAGAAATGAAAAAATGAAGTAAATTAAATATAAGTAGAAAACAGAAATACGGATAAAGTAACACTATATATACAACAAAATTCTAACTAAATTAAATGTGTAAAGTAAGTTCCTACGAGAGTATGTTTTCTATCGGAAGTATTTTTATTTCAATCAGAAAAATATCATCATCTGATTTTTTCAGTTCTAAAGAAAAATTTCCCTAAATAATGGTGAACTGACATAACCGCGAAAATTTTTTGTCATAACCGCGAAACTAGAATTTGTATGAGTTTCGCGGTTATAACAAAAATTTTTGTTATAACCGCGAAACACAAAAATTCGATTTTTGTCATTTAATGACATATAATGAAAAATTACTGCAGATTAATTATCTGTTTAAATTCTAATTTAAAAAAAAGGTACCTATTCTAAAAAAAATATATTTTTTTTATTTATTTATTTTTTTTTTATATAAAATAAATTAAAAAAAAAATTTTTTTTACCAAATTTCGCCGGAACATTGATTTCTCTACTACTAAAAAGTACAAGTTTAACGAAAAAAAATTTTTTGCATAAGATTTTAATTTTTTAAAGATTTTGAAAATAAACAATATAAATATAATACAAATTATACTTATGAAAAACAATTTTAATTTTAATACTATGTGTAATGAATGACGTATAATGGAACAATGCTTTTTCACATTTTTCATTTCATAAATAAAAAAGCATCTCTTTAAATTAAATTTGGCTAGAATCCCTAGCTTTGATCTAGTTAAACGATTTTTACTGAAAAATTCAATTATTGAAAATAGTTTTATAGTTTCAAAAGCTAGTTCACGCAAAAATCTAGTTCTCAAAAGCTAGATTTCTAGGTAAAATTTTACAAATTATTATATACGGAACATAGATTCTATTTCAGATCATTAATATTCCAGTTATTTTGGTCAACTAGATTACAATATTGAAAATTTAAAACTAGAAAATAGTTTTAAAATAGTTTTAGACAAATTTGAAAAATTATTAAAATCTAGTTTCTGCAATTATCATCTATTTCTTCATGCTAGATTTTAATTATTGTTACCAGATTTTTTTGCTGTCTTCGGGATTTGAACCTGCGTTCTTAGAATTGCTAATAACTAACACACCACAAAGAAAATGTGTATATCAAATTTATATTTTCTATTTTATATACTTTTTAAATTTCAATACCGTAGCTGAGTGGTAATGTTGGCGGATTGCAATGTTAAAGACCCAAGTTCGAATCCGGAAGAAGTCGTAAGAAATAAAATTAGAATTAAATAAAAATCTAATAAAGAAATTGTAACAAACAAAAAAAAATTTACAATTAAATTAAAATTTTTTTTTTTTTTATATAAAAAAAAGTCACTAGATTCTAGTAAAAAAAATGAAAGATATAGCTTTGGTAACTAGAATTCCACTAGGACTCTAGTTTGGCATTTTAACTAGAATCTAGGTAAATTTTGGAAGCTAGATCAAACTAAATCCTAGTTGCTCACAATCTAGTTGCTCAATCTAGTTTTATTACCTACAATCTAGCCAAATTTTATTTAGAGAGTACACTTTTGCTAAAAGAAATAAACATTATAATCATGTGTATCTATTTCATATAGTAAATTATAGTAATTTTTTTTTTCGAATTTTCGAAATTTTGTTTCTATTTCAAGTTTGGTCACCTAATTGGTGATTTTGAGCGCAAATTATGCTCACTATTGTCCAAATTTTAGTGAATTTCTTTTATAATTTTACGGTTAATATAACCAAAAATCGTTCCCCACTTGGTGATTTTCCAACACAAAATGGGTTGTCGTGAGCATATAGTTTAGCCTATTTTAGGTTAATTTTCAAGTTGAGGTGATGTTGCCACAGCCAAAATTGGTGATTATCAGCGCTACTTTACCAATTTTGTTATTTGGGATGATAAATAAATCCATCCAGCAAATCTGCATGACATTGAGTATTTCAGCCTTCAAAATATTCTGTTCTTCTACAGAACAAATATCAAAACACAGAAAAAATTATGTTTTTGACTGAACAATAATTAAAAAGAATTAAAATTAATAATTATATACATTTATATGGAATTGTGCCTGTAATTTTCCAATCAAAATTCCAATAAAGCTATATTATTTTCATATATTAACTGACTCAAATCAATATTTCCAAATACTTAAACATTAGTTATGGGGCGTGAATGCGGGTTATATTTTATAGTCCACTCTTTAACAATAAATATTGAAGAACTAATTAAAACTTCTCAATTTTTCAAGTTGGTTTTTATTTCATAGAAAAATTAATTTCTTACTGTCTTACTGCCTGCAATATAATAGGTATAAAATATATTATATGTTATGTATATACTTCTATTAATATCCATCACATGAAAGCGTAATAACATTAAAAATTTGATTTTTTTTAAAGAAATTTAACGGAAGTGTAAATTATTGAATTGAAACCTTCTCTGTTATTCAGAATCATATTATTAAATTTATATTTTCTTTTTAATTGTTCTCAAAATTTTCATGCTATCCAAAAATTTTTTCATCCCTCTTATTTTATTGTGAATGATTTTCTTATTTTCCGTCTGAGATTTTAATGATAGTAATTTATTTAATTTTTTATTTTTTTTTCAAATTTATTCTTCTTGATGATGGCAACAATTTTTCTTTAACCATAACTTTTATTTGAATATTTTGTTTTAACTTTCTATGTTAAGCAAATCTCATGTTGTTTTTTAAGTGTTTTGATTGTACAGCGAATTTGTGTAAAAAAAAAATTGTGTAAAAAAAATAATAATAATAAATATAATTAAAATAAAATTTTCTTGAATAATCACATTTAAAAATAAATGAATAATCTGAAGGAGAATAAAAAAACACACAATAAATAATAAAAAGCAAATAATATCTTAAATTTAAATTTCAATAAATTAAAGTGAAAATCAGAAAAACATCAATTCAACCTAGTTTTTTTAATTGTTAATGTTATATAGAAGAAGAATTGATGACTCGTGAATTTTTATTTGAACAAGAAATTTTATTTTGTTTTTTTCGTACGAGAGTATATTACTATTGTTTCATTAGTAGTAATAAATAGTACAATAGAGTACGGCATAGTATACTTCCTACCGAATTCGAAAATAAATTATCAAAAATATTGAGCAAAATCGACGGCTTCTTTACGGAGGTTATTAAATGGGGAATGATATGAATAAAAAGGATTTGAAAGTAATCAAACGGAAGTAATCAAACGAAGGAGGCGCTTAAAAAAAATAAAAAAAGATTCAAAATTAACAATGCCCTGCGAAAAAAAAAAATGTAGAAAAAAAACAAAACAAAAAACAAAAAAAAAAATGATATGAATGTAAGATTTTCTAGTGTTGGAGATATTTGTTCCTGCACTTGTAACATAAAAAACGGTGTTCAAATTGTAATGGTTGTTATCTACATTTCACCGAGACAGAAAATTAGTGACATAAAATTATTCATTTCTAGAGCACTTTCAGCAGGTGCCGCATTTTGTAAAACTAATTCACATTTAATTCCACTTATTGCTGGTGATTTTAATACCAATTTTGCTGAAGTTTTCTTGTGCAACCACTTGAGCAATTTTTGTTTGAAAAATTATATTTAACCATAAATAATTATCCGAGGCAAGCTACTACTAAATATAGTACAACAATTGATGCCGTTTTTTCCAGATATGTCAACAAAATAAAGTCACAAACATTTGTCTCTGATTTTAGCTACCACAAACCAATTATTTCCATGATATATAGAATATGATGACAAGAGATTGGGATTTCTCAGGATATTTTATTTTGCGAGACATCGGAATTTTTTTCGCGTCATATTCTCTGTCTCGCGAATTCAAGATATTTTTTTTCTGTCTCGTAAGTCTCGAAAATTCCCGAGTATATATTCTTCATAAAAAAAAAACACAAGATCTGTCATAGGACACCCGATAGGAACGTAGTTCCTTTACGTATATATGTAGTGGTTATGTTGTATACCATAAGGTTGCTGTAGTGCCCTCTTTGAGTATGACACTCTTCACTCATATAAGATTAATCATATATAGTATGAGTGATGAGTGAGATCTTCAATATGCTTTGGGGGTACTTTCTCTCTCTCCTCATTATTATAAAAGTAATACATTAGTTTTAAGTAACTAGAGTTGTCAAGAGGAAGTGATAGAATAAAGTCATAAGTTGAATTACACACACCAACTTGTTGTGTTTCATTTATACAATTAAATAATACCAGTAGGTATTCAATAATGAAAATCCGTATTATAATTGTATACGATGTAAAATCATTACATCTATATTTATTATATTATTAATTCATTTTACAATCATCCATAATTCATTTTACAATCATCCATTAATAAAAAAAACTTATTTTTTTATATATGCAAAATTCTACAATTTTACTTTAAATTTAATTTTGACTTAACTCTTCAAAATTCTGATTTTGTCTAAAATATAATTTCTTTACCTGAATTTTATTTCAGGTCAAAATTGAGGAAAATATCATTTTTTGCACATCGTATGATTTATATACTGTTAATTATTATTTAATAATCTGAACAATAAGAATTGTATATAAATCATACGATATTTTAAAGATGATTAATTTTAGGGGTTTGTGTGTCCGAGTGCCACTACATCACCCTCCCCTGAGTGAGTTCAAGGTGAACTACGATAAAAAAGAAAAGAAATTAACAAACTCTAAAAAGAAAAAATATATGAAAATTTTTAAATGCAATAAAATTTTAAATGCAATAATTAAACAATCTTGATGTATATTTAAAAAAAATCGTGACACAAACCTTTTGAACAAGTAAAGACTTCAAGTTACAATAGTAGATTACAATACATGTTAAGAAAATTTGTTATTCTTGCGAGTTGTGTATACACACAAACACATAGACACTAGTCATGTTTATATCACGAGACCGAAGGTCGAGTGATATAATATTGACGAGTGTCTATGTGTTTGTGTGTATACACAACGAGCTGTATCATCACCAACACTAAGATAATCAGCCGTGTAGTTGAAATGTAAACAAAACTTTTCGTAGGGATAATAAATAAAAAATTCCCACTAGTTTTAAAATTTTTGTTCGCGACGTTGGTTTGAGTGATTTTAATTTAATTTTTTTTTCTAATTTTTAAAATATTTAAAAATTAAATTAATAACAAACGTAAAGATAAATTAATAAAAAATCTATTTTTTATTAGTTTCGTAAAAAAAATTAATTTTTAATACCTATCCGAAATAAAATAAAAATCCTTCCTAGGACAATTTTTTCTTAACTACAGTACAGGTGGATTTTTACTTGTTGTTTTTTTTTTACAAAAATGGAATGAAAATATTTAATTTTAATTTACCTATTTTCATAAATAAATTAAAAATAATTTTTGAAACTGATTGAAATTTTGAAATAAAAAAATTATAAAAAAAAAAATTATTGTGATAAAATCAAAACATTTATTTTAAGTGGATTTTAAAGAATTTTTTTTTTAATAAAAATAATTTTCAATCCAAATTTTTAATGAAAATATATTCAAAAAGTGAATTAAGATTTAAAGTTATTTTCAATAAATAAATAAAAAAATATGATTTCAAATACCTACAAAATATAAAAGTTTCATTTCAAATACAAAATAATAAAAAAAACTTTTGTTTTGTACAGGTAGAAGGTAGGAACATACCCACATAAGTAGGTGGGTCCCCATGTAGAAAAACAGCCACGTAAGTGCACAAGTTCGATTTGTCCGAAATTTGGTGAGAGAGTAGGGACCCTTACATCCCAGAAGGTTTCTACCGGTAAGCTCTCGTTTCAGGGATATGCAGTCCCATAGTTTTCATATGTTAAGTAGGTATACTAACTACTTGCTTTGTAGTAACCAAATGCTTTTTTTTTTCGTAATATGAGTTTTTTTAAATAAAAAGTTGTTTTTTTGAATCGAAGACGGCAGCCGCCTCCTCCAATCCCCTTAATTTTTTGTTTGTTTCGCGACGCTCTTTCGTTATTAGGTATTTTTAATGTACCTGATCTGATAAGAATACACGTACCTGATATATGAACTCTTTGGGGGGTCATATCTCTGAAATAAGAGCTTGTCGGTGAAAAAGGTCTTGGATTTGAGGGTTTGGGTACCACCTCTACTGCCTCAACAAATTTAAGCTAAATCGGGATTGTACACGTTAGCTGAACTTTGTCCAAAACATCTAATAAGAGCTAGGTACGATAGCTAGATGGTTTTTTTAGTTTATATAAATTTTAATTAAATTTTAAAACATATTTGAATTTTTTTAATTTAATTTAAAATTAAAGATAAGTAAAGTATAATAGGTACCTAGAGCTTAGAAATTATAACAAAAAAAAAATTCAATTTACTTTACCAGGAAGAAAAAAAATTTATGGATTAAATTTGTTCGATTTATGGAAACTTTCATTTAAACAAATACGGTTTTTTTCTTAAAAATTAATAATAATCCTGTAATAAATCACATTTAATAATTAAATTATATTTTTTTTGCTTTTAATCGCATTTTAGAGATTAATCTTTAGTTTTTGTATAGGAAATCTCATAGGGTTTCATACATTTGTATGATTTTTATGCCTACGAGATGCTGTCTATGTATTGTTTTTTTTTTTAATAGGGGGCTTTTAATTTATGTTGGTATTGGCTGTATAACAAATTTGATTAACATGTATTGTATACTGCTTTAATGTGCATGGGAGAGGGAGTTGAAAACAATACATTTACAATGAAAAAAATAAACAAAAAAGTTCAAAATGAAGCAAGGAAATAAAATTTAATTAATACGGAAGTTGCTGCCATTTTCCTCGTTTGTTGATAAAAGAAAAAAAAAATTCTTACTTGACATTTGACAATTGACAGCAGACTTTAAAATGACAACAAAGATATTTTCAGGGTTACCATTGTTCTATTTTTATTCATTTTGTTTTTTTGAATAAAAATAAGTGCAATTTTTGAAGTGTGGTTTAAATTTTTGTACTAAAAACCAACCACACTCGTTTAAAAATTTAGTAGTAGAGGTTCGAAGATCCTTTAAAAATAGTAGATTGAAACACATGTTAAGAAAATTCATCGACTGATCGACTGGCCGCTTTTTAGAAAAAAAAAAAAATAGCCGTGTATTTTTTTATTGGTTCTTTTTTTTTTTTTTTTTTGCTCAGAGGGAAAATATAGATTAGCTCAGAGAGAAAATATAGATTTTTAGCATTATAAACTAAGCTTTGTTTGACATTGATATGATGCATGTGAGAGGTATACATTTTTTTTTTTTTTTGTATTTGTTTGTATTGAAATATTGTGAGTGTGAGTCATTGATATGAGAGTAGAAAGGATACCACATGATTTAAAATTTTTGAAGCATCTTTTTTATTTTACGATATCCAGTGTCGTAGATTTTTCTATAAAAAAGTAATATTTCAAGAGGCTCGTTGGGGCTTGCTTTTAAAATTTAAAAGATTATATAGGTGATGGTAAAAGAAAATAGCACTTTTTATTTATAGCATATGTAAAAATAGATGGCGAACATTAATAAATTTTTTATTTTAAATTATTTCTGATGAAAAAATTATGCAGGGAAATATTTTTACCTGTAGAATCTCTGCACAATGATATTCCGCAGATGTTGGAACTTTTTCTATCTATTTTTATTAATTACTTAATTAATTATAACTTAAATAAAATTTCAATTCGTAAATTTTCATACAAATTTCAAGAAAATAAAAATTTCATATGTTGTGCTAAAAATAAAATATACATATCTTATAAAAAATAAAAAATTTGTAACAGGTCACAAATTTTCCAAATTCTAATCCCACCCCATTAATTCAAAGAAATTAACGGCGCACATGGAAGTCGTATATCAAAATTCAAAAAAAAAAAAAAATTCTATAGAAAAATATTTTTTTGAGAAAAAAAAAAGTGCTTCAAAAAATTTGTATGGGAATATATTGACATGTTCTCTGTATACTCTGTGGTGTGAGTGATATTATTTTTGTTTATAGTATTACGCAGTTCAAAATGAAGAATGTAATTACAATATAGAGCAATGTAAATACAATTTACATCACAGAGAAATGTAAATACAATTTACATTCCTCTATAATTGCATGTGTATTGATGCATGTAATGGACCATTTACCGAGCTAAATTTGCGAATGTAAATACAACTTACCGAAGCCCTGCGCATTAAAATATTTTACGTGTGCAACTTTTGAGAATTTATTTCAAATGCTGGTCTAATTCGGTTAATATTTATTGTAGAGTTTTTATTATTGATCTTTACTACGAACGTATTTCTAGAACGACGAATACCCTCGTAAGGACCGTCATAAGTTGGCGCTAACGTAGGTTTAATTTTGTCATTTCTTATCCAAACAAACTTGCAGCTGTCTAATTCCTTAGGAACGAAAATATTGACTTGTTTTGCTCGTCGAGTTGGTGTTGGGATAAGATTTTGCATCGTTTGCCTTAGCTTAGTAATAATCTGGTCGGAAGTTACGTCGATAGGAGACTGAATCAAAAATTCGCCTGGTAGCTTAAGTGTTTGTCCGTAAACTAGTTAGGCAGGTGAACATTTTAAGTCTTCTTTTACTGAAGCACGAATTCCAAGAATTTATTTCAAATGCTGGTCTAATTCGGTTAATATTTATTGTAGAGTTTTTATTATTGATCTTTACTACGAACGTATTTCTAGAACGACGAATACCCTCGTAAGGACCGTCATAAGTTGGCGCGAACGCAGGTTTAATTTTGTCATTTCTTATCCAAACAAACTTGCAGCTGTCTAATTCCTTAGGAACGAAAATATTGACTTGTTTTGCTCGTCGAGTTGGTGTTGGGATAAGATTTTGCATCGTTTGCCTTAGTTTAGTAATAATCTGGTCGGAAGTTACGTCGATAGGAGATTGAATAAAAAATTCGCCTGGTAGCTTAAGTGTTAGGCAGGTGAACTAGTTAGGCAGGCGAACATTTTAAGTCTTCTTTTACTGAAGCACGAATTCCAAGAAGTATAATTGGAAGTTCGGCACTCCAGTTAGTAACGTTCAGTCTTGATTTTAAGCAGTCTTTTAGTTGGCGGTGAAAACGTTCAACTAGTCCATTGGATTGCGGGTGGTAAGGTGTAGTTCGAATTCGGTGAACTCCTAGTAACCCGGTAAGTTGCGTGAAAAGCTTAGATTCGAATTGTCCTCCTTGGTCAGTTGTTATGATGGACGGACAACCGAATCTGGAAATGTAGTTTGAGACGAACGTGTTTCCTACAGATTTTGCTGAAGTGTCAGATAAACAATATGCTTCTGGCAGCCTTGTAAAACGATCTATAATAATAAGTATGTGGGTGAAATTATTTGAAATTGGAAATGGTCCTACTATATCCATGTGGATATATTCAAAACGAATAGAAGGAATATCGAAAGTACCTTGTTGTGGAATTGTGTGAGGATGAATCTTGGACTGCTGGCACGGTTTACAAGCCTTGGTCCACAGATTTATGTCACCATTTAATTTAGGCCAAAAATATCGTGTTCCTATTAGCTTCCTGGTAGCTCGAGTACCTGGGTGTGATAGGTTGTGAAGTTGGTTAAATATTTGTCGTCGTAAAGTTTGGGGAACGTAAGGTCGGAATTTGCCTGTCGGAGATTCGCAATATAACGAAATATCTGTTAAATCGATTACCTGTAACTTCCAAGTTGATGTTTTTGTATTGTTGAATAATAAATTTCGTAATTCGTCGTATTGATTTTGTAAAGTTTCAATTTTTTTTAAATCAAAAGTCTCGTTTTCTGTGTTTGCACTGTTGATTCTAGATAAACTGTCAGCTACGACATTACTCGCGCCGGAGATATGTCGGATGTCAGTCGTCAATTGTGCTATGAAGTCGAGGTGTCGCGTTTGTCGTGGACTACGTTCTGTTTTAGAGGATATGGCATTCACTAGCGGTTTATGATCTGTGAAAATTACGAAGTTTCTGCCTTCGATAGCGTGACGAAAATGTTTTATTGAAGCGTAAATCGCAAGTAGTTCGCGATCGAAAGCTGAATATTTCTTTTCGGGTGCTGTTAACTTTCTAGAGAAAAATGCCAGTGGTTGTTAACCTTTGTCAGTATGTTGCTGTAAAACTGCACCGATAGAACTGTGAGATGCGAATAACTGCCATTTTCGAGCGGAAATGCAAGAATAGTTGCTTTAGCTAATGTCTTTTTAGCCAATTCAAAAGGGTCGTTCAAAAAATCGGGCCATGAGAAATCTTGTTTCTTGGTTTTGGATTTATTGAAAGCTGTTAGGTGGTCATAAATCGGAATTAGAATTTTAGCGATCTCGGGAAGAAATCGATGATAAAAGTTGATCATACCCAAAAATCTTTGTATAGATTTTATAGAGGTAGGGATCGGAAATTCGTTAATAATTTTAACTCTTTCAGCTGAAGGAAGTATTCCTTCGGCTCTGACTGTGTGACCAAGAAACTGTAGTGATTAACACCGAAAAGACATTTGGATAAATTGACAGTTATACCATATACTTGTAATCTGTGAAACAAAAGTCTAAGATGTTTAGCGTGTGAAACTGCGTCTTTCGAAGTCACTAGAATGTCGTCGATGTAGACGAAAAGAAAGTCTAAACCTCTGCACACCTCGTTTATAAACCTTTGGAAGGTTTGTGCAGCGTTTCGAAGTCCAAACGGCATTCTTTTGAATTCGAATAAACCAATTGGAGTAGTGCGACAGGAATTAGGTGAAAAGCACGTACTAGATCGATTTTAGAAAAAATGCTCCAACCGTTTAGATTGAGCGAAAAATTTTGTAAGTGAGGTGCCGGATATCGGTCGGGAACGGTAACAGTATTAAGCTGTCTATAATCACCACAAGGTCTCCAGTCAGAGCTATTCGTTTTCTTCACCATGTGTAGTGGTGACGAAACTGGCGAGCTTGATGGCTGGCAGATGCCTAATTCATTCATCAGCTCGAACTCCTTTTTAGCGACGTTAAGTCGCGAAACGTCTAAGCGTCTTGCGCAAGCTGATGAAAGAGAACATTAGTCATTATGTGGTGCGTAATGCTGGCCTATTATAATCAGGTGTCAGTATTAAAGACAGGAATTCTTTTATAATGTTTGAAAATTCGTTTTGTATGATTGAAATTTTGGGGATCGGCGTTGTTGTTTTTAAACTAATTGAGTTGATTTTTACGTCAGTCAGTGGATCAATAATTTTCTTTTTCTTTATATCCACGATAAGTCCAAATTTGTTTAAAAAGTCGGCTCCTATTATCGCTCGATCAATATCAGCTAAAACGAATTGGTGTAAAAATTTGCGACGCAAGCCGAGATCTAATTTGAGAAATCGGTTGCTAAAGTTTTGATTGAGGTGCCGTTGGCGGCTGATAGGCAAATATCGCAAGAGTTTCTATTAAAGTTACCGGCTGGTATTATAGACAGGTCTGCGCCGGGATTGATTAGAAATTTTATTTTGTTGTCTGGGTCGGTAACGAATAAGCGGCTGTTGTAAACGCCTGTACCGCTAGCCGCGATAATCGGTTGGCGTTTTAGTTTGGAGAAGATTTTTCTTCGCATCGACATTTTTTCGCCTTATCGCCCAACTTTTGATGGTACCAACATAAAACTTTTGTAGTCGATGATTTATTTCTATTTCTGCTAGATGATTTCCGAAATCAGAATTAGTATTGTTGACTTGAGAAATTAAAGCGCTATTATGAGCCTCAGAAATTTTATTGGCCATTGTGGCTAGCTCGTCTAAAGTTTTCTCGGCGACTGAAATTATGGCAATCTGTACCACTTGTGGTAATTTTCCAAGTCACAAATTTTTTATAATTTCATCCATAAAAGATATTTATTTATGCTCGGTTGGACTCTCAGAAAGAAGATCGATTGTTGATTCGCAGGTATCGACGGGTAACGATGCTATTGTTAAGCAATATTTTGTATCGTCGTTAGTTATTCTATAAGCTACGAATTGAGCTTCCTCTTGGATAAACCAAGTAGTCGGATTTTGGGGCCAAAATTGCGGTAGCCGAACACGAACCGAGTCGATATTAGGAGCGGCCATACTGGTGCCTGTAGACGGGGTAGTCGTAGTATCACTCGTACCAGTAGCTGCAGTCGTGTCTGACTTTCCACTTGTATCTGTCATAGTGTAAACAAAATGTGTGTGTTTAAAATAAAATTTGAAAGTCAAAAGTAGAAATCAATAATAAAATTCAAAACAAATTTGTACCCGAAGAATTTAAATATTATTCAAGTTTTATAAATATTTTTATGATGTAAGCAAAAAAATATTTCCAGGTAAGTTAATTTTAATTGTACGATACCAGAAAATAATGCACAAAAATTATTTTTGTTAAAAAATTCTAAAAAAATTCTCCAAAAAAAATATGTTGCAAAAAAAATGTTGTATGTAAATTTAATTTACAAATTGACTCTTCAAAATTCTGATTTTGACTAAAATATACCTGAATTTTATTTCAGGTCAAAATTGAGGAAAATATCATTTTTTGCACATCGTATGATTTATATACTGTTAATTATTATTTAATAATCTGAACAATTAGAATTGTATATAAATCATACGATATTTTAAAGATGATTAATTTTAGGGGTTTGTGTGTCCGAGTGCCACTACATATATAAGTAATTCTCATTTTCAATCAATTCAAATAGTAGAGCTTTCATTTCTAATTAATCCAAATTGACCAATTGCATTTCCATAATTGGTGAAATTTTACAAAATCGACAAAATTATTCAATATTTTACATTGAAATTAGTATGAAAATCTCAATTTTATTTGAACTATATAATAAAATATTAATTAGTTAATAAAATACGAAATGAAATCTGTATATTTTATATTACTTTTCAAGCAAATACTGTGAAGGAACGAATTACGACAGAAAGTTTTATTCCAAATTTTATTAAAAATATTTATTCATATTTATTGAAGTAAAAAACTTGGATTCTATCAACTCAATTTCAAGTTGTCCTAAAGGTTCACCATTGCCTTCTTTAGTTAGTATATTAGAAAATGCAATATTTGCCTGCCTCATGACTTCGTTGAGTTGATAAAATTTAAGTGTGATTTAATAGGGATATATATTGGTGTTGCTCGTACCGGTGGTCAATAGAAGTTCTGCACTGATCATACTTATTTCATCGATGATTATTACTTTTACATATCTAAAAAGAGATCTATACAAATGTTTGACAGAGGCAATAGAGATGACAGAGGCAATAGTTTTGAAATTGAAATTCGAAGTGCTGTATGAATTGTTGTAGCATCAATTGCTACAGCAGCTTTACCAGTCGTAGCACAAGTTATGTAAGCATTGCAATAGCCGTCTGTATGAGTAAATCTATTATAATGTCCATTATTAGTTTAATGACGAAAGTTTTACCAGCGCCTGCTGGACCAGTGAAAAAAAAATTTGTAAAGGAGCTTGATCTGGAGTTTCTAAATGATGAATAATATTCACTAATAATTCTTTTTGTTTTTTGTTAGTCATTCTCATGAGCTCGTAGAATTGATGCCTGTCCATCAACTTCTTTTCTTTTTTTTTTTCAATAGCACCAAGTTTGCTCAGAGCTGCATTTTGTATATCAGGATTAATAACGGAATGTGGATCACGCCCTAACATATCGTAAGGATCATTTTCAAAAATTACATTGGCACTAATTCCCCATCTTGGTATTCATCATTATCCCTACATAATTGTCTGCAAATTTCTAGTGTTTTTTGTATGTATATGTTCAATTCGAATTCTTTTCTTCGTTCTACAATCAAATCTTTGTTATTCTCATATATTTCTATGAATTTATTTTCAGCTAGAATGTCATTATCTTCACTTCTAAATGCAATATGTAATAAAACCATTTCTCGTCTATAATCATTAAAGTTATCCGCCATATCGTAATTACGGTATCTTATAATTCTTGGAGTGTCTTTTACAGTATATTCTCCTTTTCTGTTGATGAACTATTTAGCAACGAACTGAGCTAGCGTAACATTATCTAATTTCTTGGCTCTTTTTTCATATTTATCAAACCAATTTTCTTTCCATACATCTGTACATTCATTATCCAGTTCATTCAATTCTTTTAAACTCTTCCTTATTCTTTGGCGTTCTGAGGGATATATGGTTGGTATGTAAACGGTAGCTGTTGATGACTTGGCCATAGGTTCTCGTAACAAAAACCTTGCAGCTTCTTGCGCCGACCTACAGAATGAAGTACATCAATACTCTTTTTTTTTTTTGTAATATCAACAATTCTGGGTTTTCGTCCATTATCTGAATAATTTAACGTTGTTAATTGCTAATTCCTCTGTTGTGTTTGTTAACATATTCAACAACGTACGCAGCACAAGCATACTCATCTTGATTGATTTGAAAATCCATGTTTGATTTCAAATGATGCAATACAAATGAATTAAATGAATTATGCGATTTTTCTGAAGGTGTTCTGCGATAAAATAATCTTGGGCCGTTGATTCCAGCGTGAATAATATTGTATTAATGCTCATCTGAAGCAATATTATTGTGAATATAAAAGTGATGAAAATCTGTATACATACTCGAAATTTTCCAAGTTCGTTCTAATTAATTTATAATGTTCTTTATATTCTTTAAATATTTTTTCAGAAAAATTGGAATCAGTATCTTTCATAGGTAACAATGTATTGTGTTTCGAGATGGCATAAAAGGTGCACCAAATCGACACCTTCTATAAAAAAATGGATTATTGGGATCCATTTTTTTTATAGCAGGTGAAAGTGTGTTTATGCGTTTGCAATTTAATATTACCAGATGCTTCTGCCTCAGATACGGAAACTAAATCGTCAATCATTTGAATGACGTCTTTGTCGTTACTTAAAACATTTTTTGGTGCATTATTCAACCATAAAAGAATATGAGCATGAGGGCTGCCACGATGCTGAAGTTCTATTCTCTTAAAATAATGAATCACTCGATTTTCAAAATGGATTTTATTTCTTATATTGCAAAAGTTTCATCAAACAATTAACTAGTTTATTAAAGTAAATAGCACACACAAAAAAAAAACTCAGTATTTCTAACAAAAATATTTCTGTTGCCATTTAACAAAATTCAATCTTTAATTTTAATAAAAAATTTGTAAGAGGAACACAATATTTGTTATTTTAAGTGGATAGAAATTGTTAACGTTAAAGAAAGCTTCTTTGTATTAACAAAAATTAAAATTTCTAAAATTAACAAATATGATCGTTAATTCAATAAATAAGTTTTGAATTTTAACAAAAAAAATTTCAATATTATGTGGATTAGATAAAAAATTTCATTGTTGTAACAAAACTAGAATTTGGTTTTTTTTAACAACATTTTTAATTATAACAACAAAAAGATTTATTTGAAATCTCTTAAAGTAACAAATACTTGTATCATATTAACAGAATTTTTTTTGGTAAAACAAAATATTTTTTTAACGTACAAAATATATTCTGTGCGAACTTATATTTTCCATTTTACACATTGCCGTAAATGTAGTTCATAGCTCAGTGGCAGAGTTCGTGGATTGCAATGTTTAGGACGTGGTTCGAATCTACAACCGGGCATGAAAAAATTATTAAATAAAAAAATTTTAAAAATAAATAAAAAAATAAGAAAAATAAATAAATAAAAAAAATTAAATAAAATAAAAAATAAATTAAAATTGAAAAAAAAAAATAATAATAAAAAATAATTAAAAAAAAATGAAAAAAAAAAAAATAAAAAGAAAAATAAAAATTAAAAAAAATGAAAAAAAATTTTAACAAATAAAAAAAATAAAAAAAATTAAAAAAAAATGAAAAAAAAATAAAAAAAAAAATTTATAAAAAAAAATAAATAAATGAAAATAAATAAATAAAAAATTAAATAAATAAAAAAAAAATTTAGTCTAGTAAATTTTTTTTTTGCATTTGCGGTGTTTTTGCTGATGAATTTGAAAGGTTTTTGGTTTTGGGGTATAACAAACTTTGTTTTTATAAAGATACAAATTATTCGTAAATTTAACACTATAATAATCGTTAATCTGACAAAAGTTTTTTTCTATCATAACGAAATATTTTATTACATTAACACAATATTTTGAAAGCGATTTTAACATAAATAATTTATCTTTAGAACAAATATTTCTGTTGGCGCTATACTAACAAAATATTTGTTGTTTTAATCTACATTTTTGGTTCGAAATACTGAGTTTTTTTTTTGTGTGCAAGTAACTAAATCTTCATTAATTAGTTTGGCTTTGTGAACATAATTCATTATTGATTAAAACTCATCAGATACATCCATCTATAATAATAATTTCATTAAATTTATCCAACTAGTTTTATTTGCACTGAGCGTCATAAAAGCAGTTGGTGCTCCTAACTGCCGAATCATTGCAAAAAGATCTTTTTTACGATCAGCGCAGTACCAGGCGAAATTCGGTATACACCGAAAAAAAGCAAGATTAGTTCCTAAACAATTATTAATATACTTTTCAGACTGTATCTGTTCTTTAGATATTGTAGTATTATATCCAAAATGTTTAAAAGCAATAGTAACGCTTTGACTAACCCTTATTCTCATAATTTTTGCAGCCAAATATAAAAGATGTTGCGGTTCAGCACCACGTCGCAATTCACTTGTAGCTTGCATAAATGGAGTAACAGTAATTTCGTCTCTGTAATTTCTAAACTGACCTATATGCAAAATCATGTCTTCATTCCACAGAAGAGTTTGTTGTTGTGCAGTTAGGTTATCTTCAATAGGCACATGCTCACTAACATCATCAATTATCAACTGCGTAACTACTTGATCACGATTTAAAAATGCATTATCAATTTCTATATTATGATGAACATTAAGCGGCGTTTGAACTAAGTATTTCAGACAGTCTATAATATTGTTCTTGTTAATGAGGCCATGAACATAACCAGTTTTATGTATCAATTTTTTTTAAGTGGACATAAAAGCAATTGTCATCTTTAATGTTTTTAAGCAATTTTTTTACCATGATAATTAGATCATAAATGCCATACCGACCACGAACATGACTGAGTCTCCTTATGTGCATAAAAGGGATTCTCGGTGAAATGAGCCCTTTACATGTAGAACAAACGTTAATGCTCGAACTGGATTCATAATTCGGTATTATTGTTTGTAGAATGATTTTGTCTACGTTATAAACCTTTTTGAAATCGTTGTTCCACAATAGCCTGTCGTAAACTGCACAAGTATGACCAAATGAATTATTTTCAAATTGATTATAGAATTCTACATGAGCATGACTATGTTTATCAAAATCCGTGTAAGTTGAATTCGTAACATTCGATCTTTGAATTTCCACATCATTTTCCGTGAAGTTACCGTGAAGTTTAAAATTTTAATGCAATTGCAATTTGTAACTGTGTAAAATAAAAAAAAAAAAAATATTAGCGTAACACATAATTAAAATCAATAATTCAAAAAAAAAATTGATTAGTTAACAATAAATAAAATTTCACAAAAAATAAAAAAAATAAAAATAAAAATATTTTTTTTTACCTTTTTTTTTATATTATTTATTATTATTATTATATTAGTTCTTTATTCATCTTACAATCCTAATACATAAGTTGCACTTATTTATAATATTATTCAATCTTACAATTACAATATGAATGTATCAAGAAAAATAAGATAAATAGTTAGTGACATCTGGTATTTGAAACAAATAGTATTAGATGTCACATCTAAAGAAAATAACTACAATTAATTTAATGAATGTGGGGTAACAAAATTAAATAAAATAAAATATACACGATATTTTTAACTTTAAAATTTACATTAATTATTAAAACAAAAAAAAATCAAAATCAAAGAGGCGAAAAAAGTAAACTAGACGTTAAAGACATTCTCAATATTGCTATGATCAAAATTCAGAAGCCACAATTTTACATTATTTATAAAAGCGTTCAACAATCCTAGCCCTCTAAGTGATGCTGGAAGCCTGTTAAAAAGTCTGCAAGATATGATGGAATAAAAGTTCCTGTATGCCGTAGTTCTAAAGGTTGGAACAGCCACAAAAAAACCTTGATTATTTCTCAAACTATATACATTACTACTTCTTAAATTTAAATGTCCCCCTCGAATAAAGAATGTTTTTAGAACTTTATAGAAGAATAGATGCCTGAGTGGAAGTATTTTTAATTGCCTAAAAAAACTAAAAGTATGCTCTAAGCGACCAATATTACAAATTTTTCTAATCGCAGATTTCTGCAGAATGAGAAGGGGCTTAATTTTATTATAATATGCACCACCCCAAACACATAAGCCATATTGCAATTTAGAATGAAATATCCCATGGTATATCATTTTCAAAACATTCTGCGAACAAAATTTTTTTAAACTGTAAAAACAACGCAAAGTAAATCGTAATTGACGCTTCAGGATTGAGACATGGTCCAGCCAACACATCGTTCTATCTATCGTAACCCCCAAATATTTGTATCTATCAACCACATCAACCCTAAAACAGCCAGAACAGCAACTTATTTGTTCATTGAAAGAGCTTGAAAGACGCTGGTCAACACAGGAGCCACCAAACAGAGGAAATTTATTGCAGTCAGAAGTATGAAACACAAAATCAACATCAGGAGATTCCTGCTGAGTAAGATTTAAAAAGATCAGTTTTGTTTTGCTGCTAATGACTAATTTCTGCCTCGAAAACCACCTACGCAGTATGTCCAAGTCGTTATGTATTTCAGCAGTCACGTTCAAAGGAGAATCAGAAGCATAAGCAAAACCAAGGTTATCAGCAAAGGCTGTTACATTTCCTTTATACTGCTGTATGAAAAGTGAATTTATATAAATCAAAAAAAGAATCGGTCCCAAAACCGATCCCTGCGGAAAGCCAAAAGATAGATATGTCAAATCACTACTGCAACAGCCGATACGTACTCTCTGTGTTCTGTCTTGTAAGTAAGATTTAAACCAATCGAAAACAAAGCCTCGGAAACCAGCACTATACAATTTATTTAGAAGTATGTCGTGGCTTACCATGTCAAAAGCCTTAGTTATATCAACGAAAAGAGCAGCGCAAGACTTTTTGTTGTCAAGACCGCCATAGACATTAGAACAAAAATCCAACAGAGCATCTTCAGTAGATAATGATTTACGAAAGCCAAACTGCTTTGGGCTGAAGAAGACTTTTGATATAGAAGACAACAGAGAGATTGGTCTATAGTTATTGATATCCTTGGTGTCACCCCTCTTAAACAGAGGTATAACATTAGCGCATTTCAGCTCGGTTGGAAAAACACCAGAAACAAGGCTTTTATTAAAAATGTACACCAATACATCAACAAGATTGAGAGAAATATTTTTCATTAAACTGTTCGAGATACCATCACATCCACATGAGTTAGAATTATCCAGAGAACTGATACATCTCAATAGTTCAAAAGACGTAAATGGCTCAAAAACAAAACTTTTACCCTGCTGTACATCTTCAAGTAGACCATAGGAGTCACAAGATTCAGTCAAAAGTGAATGACTACCAGGCATTAAACTTTCCGCAGCTGAAGCAAAAAAGTTATTAAATTCATTTGCCACTATATATGAAATTGTTGTTGGAAACGCAATAAAATTAATCATATAAAAGAGGTGCATTTTCAAAAACAATTTAATATCAATTTTTATCTTAAAAAAAAAAAGGTAAATAAAAATATATGCCCTTGTTTTTTCTTCTTTAGGTGCTGGAGTTCTTATCCGAAGCCAAGTGGGTTCAATCCCTTGCCTAGGATGACAACTCCAGCCATGGTTGATATTAGGAAGGAGTGTTCCAACGCCAGTCCTAATATCCAACCCAAAACCCCCGATCTTGGTGGAGGATTCTTGGGTCTATCCAAGAATCCGAAGCCCAGACGATACCGGTAACCACATGGATACGGGAGTACCCATACTTCGTTGTGGTATTATGACTGGTTCACCTGCCACTATCGATGAATTCAAGATCACTGAGCAATCATGATCTTGTGTCCATTGATGGTGACCGAGGAACACAGCATAAGTGGACGGACTCATTGGTCGTTCCTTATCCCAACCAAAACGCGCAGTACCTGGTTGGGATAGGATCGAAGTACAACTGACCAATGAAGCTCCAGCCGATCGGTCAGAAGATGTCACTAGACATCTTCTGCACTTCAATTTCCCTAACTTTCAACTTCTAATACTAACAACTTAGTCTACAAAAAAATACAAGCCATGTTATAGGGATCAAATTTTATTTTTTTTAGGAACCAAAAGGACCGTATGTATGGAAAAACCAACAACAAAAAAACAAAAATTTTTTTTTAATCAAGAAAAAAAAAACAAAAGTAAAACTATATCGTTTAAATTATATCCAAAAAAAAAAAACTAACCTAAGAAAAAAAAAAATTTTTTTTTTTCAATGCATATTCAGAATAAAGTCTCAAATAAATAAGCATTTCTATAAATAATTTTTTACTCTAATGGAAAGAGGAATATACTTTTATCTGTTTTAACGATCCACTCAAAGTAAAAAATTAATCCTTTACAAATTTTCCGATATCATGAATGCTGTTTCAATTTTAAAGATTCTGGGAACATAACTAACACTATTGAAATATAAACTTTTAATACCGTCTAGATCTAAACAATTTGATTATTAGCAGTTTTGGAAATAATAATATTTTGTTGTATGAAGCTTTTTTTTTACAAATTGGTAAAATTGTTCCCGTACATACGACAAAAGTGATTGCATACGACAAAACAATAATAAAATTATCGTTCTTTAAATTTTTTTTACTTGGTCTTTGAAGTCTTGTTAAAACTAAATAACCAAAACAAAAAATATTACTAAGCTTTTTGTGTTACGTTGATATTTTAAAACACAAATTATTAACATAATTATATTTATGTAGGTGCATAATTTTTATATAATTTTTCTATTTTGTGATATTTTGCTTCAGTTCAAAAATTTATCAGAAGAAGAAATTATTGATAAAATACAATTTTTCTTTCGGCTATAAAGTTTAAAAAAAAAAAGAAAAAAGAAAAAAATTGTTTTCAAATAACATTTTTATTTAATTTTTTATAAAAGATAATTCAAATTCAATTATAAAGATCACAATAATTAAGTGCAAAAAAAAAAATCAAAAACATATACATAAATGTAATAATCTATATAAGTATAATAATAAAAATTCAATTATAAATTGTTATGAAAAATATAGAGGTTTTCCTTTTATGAATTTATTCTATCTGAATTCATCATAATCTTTTTATTTTCTTAACTTACTTTAAAATAGTGTTGTAGAAATTTTTATCACTTTCATCCAAATGTGGTATCATACTTTTTAAATCTTTTATTTTCTGGTACAGTTTTAGCAGAAATAATTTGCAATTCGTGTTTACAAACATCTTTTACAAATCGGCCAAATTTTTGTAAGTCAACATTTTGATAAACTATTTCCTCTCCTGAAGTCTTAAATTTAATTTCATACAAATTTTCTCCACTATAAATATAAAAATTTTACTCAGACGAAAGGAATTTGATTATTTTAGTTCGCCAGCTAACTGACCAAACGATTTAAAATCATTTGGTGTCATTTGCAATATTTTGAGTTTGACATTTGAGTAATTCATTTCAAGCAAATTTTTATCAATGACAAGGGACTACCAATTTCTACATTTTTGACAAATCTATCAATTGTGTGTGTTCTATGATTTTAATATTATGGTTTCCACTTAAGAATTTCAATATTGCAAACGATGGGAATTGATTCCTATTCTGTGGGACACATGAATCACTCCACAAGATAATGCGATCTATTTTATCATTGTCTTTTACAGCTGCAGATAATAATTTTGATAGAGCGCTGCTAATGTCGGTTCCAGCTCGCCCGCCTGTAGCTTCAGACCACAAAGCACAATATGTAATGTTATTCTCTCCTAAAAAAAAAAAAAAAAAAAAAAAAAAAGTAAAATTAAATCATGCAATTTATTGTGTGACGTTCTTTTTCCTTGTACAAAGTGTACATTTTGGATAAGTTTAAAAAACTGACAAACAACTTTCTGGATGTTCCTTGTCTGCAATAATGTGAATCAACAGTAGGAAAACTTGAAATGTGCTCTTTTACCTTCTCAATTTTTTCAAAGGTGTTCCGCGTAAGTATTTTCCTTTTCCCTCATTATTTGCCAAACTTATCTTAATTTTTTTTTGTTCTTTTAAAAATAATAATAAACTGTTCGCTCACTGATCATCAATGTATAAAAAAAAAAAAAAAAAGTTTTATATACTTGACTAGTTGCACTGCCATATTGAATATAATACAAATATGACACCTTTTTCTTGCATTTTTGTTAACTGATCTGCGCGAAGTGCATTGCTTGGTTTTAACAAAATTACTGAAAAATAATTGCTTTTGACCATCTGATAGTTTCCAAAATGTTGTGAATATTTCCAAAAGACTTTCTTCGTAAAAATTGATTGAACATAAGAAAAAGCACGTGCTTATGCATGGTGGACCTATTTTTCTTTTCGGAAAAATATCCCCTTTTGCATTTATGTATTCTTCACCAGCCTCTCTCTAGCATTTCCTAACACTTTGCTTCCACATCTCAGGTTTTTTTTTTCGAGAATTAGGAGTACTTTCAACTACAATAGAATAAATATATAAGAAATAAAATAAATATTAAGATATAAAAAACTTTAATACAACGTACCTGAAGAACAATTCGATGGCAGATCTCTCAAATTTGTAATTTCCGTCCAATAAGAAGGCCCAGGCAATTGAAAATGAACTTTATCATAATCATTTGTATTACTGATAACCGAAAACCGTGCATTTTCGTAATATTCTTTAATAACAGGCAAATAATCTGGATCATTTTCTTCAAATGACAATAATGGTTTGAAGGCATTTTCTCGGTATTGGAGAGGGTTTTAAAAAAAAATAAATAAATAAAATAAATAAATAAAGTTTCCTTCTTGACTATTGTGGACGTAGAAAGAAAATATAAAATGATATTACTCACCTGTCAAAAAGAAAAAATAATGACGCCGAGATTTTTTTAGTCACAAAATTTTCACCACGGCTCGCCAAAACAAAAAAAAAATGATGTTACGCTAACCTGAAAAATAATCCCTAACTAATAAAACAATTTTTTTTTAAAAACAAATTTATTACTAAAGTAAAACAAAAATAAAAATTAAATCTTAAAAAAATAAAATTAAATAAAAAAAAAAAAAAGAAACTATTGTTATCCCCGCTAAATTATGAATAATCTAAAAAAAAAAATGTTAATATTTTACTTATTAGCAAAAAAAAATAAAAAAAAAATAAATAAATAAATAACTTACCCCACTCCTCATCCCCACTTAATCCGGAGTCCCGGCCATTGCATGAGCAATACCCCAACTCCCCACACGACAAGCAATAGTTACACCTGTGCACCAGATGTCCAAACCTCCGGCATAGACAACACTCTCGACCTGCATGAGTAACTGCTTCATGTGCCATATTACACACAAAACAGTATGTACACTGGTCCAGAACGTGTTCCCAGGACCCACACTTGAAACACACCCCTTCATCATTTTAAAAAAAAAATTCAAATTTTACTTGCATAATAATAGGTACACTTCCCTGAGTGTGGTACACGATAGCAGCAATAGCAACGAATCATCTTCGCTAAATCGTCAACTACAGCTGCACGGCAGCTCCTCCATCTGTGGCCTTCTCTACCACACCTCCAACAATATTGAGCCATTCTTAAAGAAAAAAAAAAATGTTATTCTATTTTATACAACTGGTCACCCTAATCATGAACCATGAGTTAGACCGGATGTTCCACAATAAATTTTTTTTGTTTCAAAAGAAAAAAACTTTTGAAACAAACTTCTCTTATAAGAAAAAATAAAAATAAAAAAAATAAAATTAAAAAAAAAAAAAACTTACCTTTATTATATTTTTTTAATCAGTTAATAATTTTTATAAAATTTTTTACTTTTTACTAAAACACACCTTTTACTAAAACTACTATTCAAAAAAAAGTACCCGTAATCAAAAAAAAACAAAAACAACGAACTGACCACGAAATTAAACTTCAATTATTCTGACAGAAGAAAAAATCCAAAATGGGATCCGGTCTACTTCCACACACAATCTTTTACAACGTTACATACTTTTAGGAGTAAATGATCATGCATAGATTTTCTTGGCGGGATTTTTTTTTATTAAATTTTTATGATAATATAACTTAAAAAAAAAAAAAAAAAGATATTTATAAACTAACTTAAAACTATACCTTGTATTTACGTAGATGTAGGCTAGGTTTAATATATAAGTAGAATTTTTATTTTATATTTTAATAATTTTGCATATCAATTTTCATCATAAAATAAAAAGATACAAATTTTATTTGATGGTACTACCAATAAACTAACACCAACTCCACCCAAATTACATAATTCGAGGTGAAGCCACCAATTACAAATATTGTCAACCACAAATAAGACCTCATAACGTAGGCATCTTTAACAAAAAATATTTTTTTTATTAGTACCAATTGTTTATATATATATATATATCATTATTATGATGTGATATCAATAATTTAACAAAATAAATCATAATTTGCGATTAATAATATATAATATTATTATTAAAACTATAAAGAAATTTTTTTTATGCAATAAAGGTCATTAAGATGAAGCAAAAATTATAATAATACAAAACAAAACAATATTTGTAAAATTTGAAATTAAAAACTCTCTAATACAAAAATTGTAATTGATTGTAAAGAAAAATTAAAAAGAAAATAAAACAAAAAGAAAACATTATATTCATGGAAACAAAATTGTATTCCAACGAATTATAATATTTTAAACTGTAGTAGGTTTAGTTTAAGGAAATTAAATCATTAATAAATTTTTGTATGTAATTTAATCAAAATGTTTTATTGCTAAAAATTTCCTACAGGTCCTTGATTAGGTGGAAGAAATGCAGATGTAAGGTCCAGCTATAGATGGCCGTGACCATGAGCTGAAGAATGACTCCATAGTCATTTAGGTTAAGATTTTTGATTAGGTTTGGTTGGGGTTTCTTAGAATATCCTTTTTATTAAAATCTTCCTTTTTTTATTAAATTTAAAAGACATCCTATAAATATTGTTATGAACCCTCTGGTGTAGAGCACCTTCTTTTGCCTCTACTTTCACCACTTTCCCTTTTTTATTTTATCATAATTTTTATGATAAATTTCTCAGAGTTCATCTTGAACTCAACATTTTTGTGCTTATACACACCCCCCGTTTTTCAACCTTAATTTCAACCTTAATTCATGACACTTCACTCTGCTGAAAGTCAATTCTGTTATCAAGAACTATGATGTACGGTGTGAAATGTGTATCATGGAGATGAAGATGCAAAAAATTGATTGAATCATATACTTTAAAATAACAGAAACGAGTAACTTCTCTTTTCGTATTATTTTTAAAATAAAGGAAGTGCACGCATATGTTTTGATTGTATGTTCTGGAAAATTTGAATAAACAATCTAAATTTTCGAATATACTACTAAGTATTTTTCTTGCACTAGTTGGTTTTTGAGTTGCATTCAAGAAGGTTGAGTCATGAAGTTGTTTGCGTAGAATTGATGCATATATTTGAAGATGTTAAATACTTGTGAGAGATGTAAATAGACAGTTCCGTCGCCAGCGATGTTTGTTTCATGACACAACAATGCGTTTGGCATTGAACATTCATCATGTTCCTCGTATGGAGCTTGAAATGATTGAAAACTTGGAATTATTACTTGCTGAGCTTCATTATTCGTTGATGGTTGAATTTGATTCGTTTGGATTTGAAACTGACTAGAGATTAATTCTTCACAGTTTGTATCATGACGTTGATCAGTTTGTTCTTGAATTAATACGGTCGCTAATGAATGTTCTTGCGATCACAGAAAAAAATAAATTAGAATAATTGACTAAACATAATTAAATGAATCAGATTTCTTTAATTTAACTAATGTTTTAAACAAATTAATTACTTGAATAGTTGAAAAAAAAAATCAAAACTGACTGATTTTTCTAATGAAAATTCATTGATTTGAGTTTTAAAATACAAATAATTAATTGAAAGAATTATTAAATTCAATAGTTGTTTTTAACAATTCATTTATTTGAAATATTAAAACAAATTTGTTAAAATGAAATTTAAGGTAAATTTTAAAATTATCTAAACATTATGTGATTCAGCAAATTTAATTATTGGATTTGAAATAAATATTTCAATATATCAACTACAAAAATAGTAGAATTGTACAATAACATTCTTTGACAATTGTAGGAAGTTTTCATAGAAACCGATTTTATATTGTCTATTAATACATTGTTGTGTATCACTGACATAGCTCAGTGGAAGAATTCATAACATTGAACAAAACGGTTAAGCAACGCCTCGTTGTGATAGAACTTAGATGTGTGACCAACCAAAAAAGTTTAAAAAAAAAAGAAAAAAACAAAAAAAAAACCAAAAAAGTTAAAAAAAAAAAATTAAAAAAAATCAAAAAAAACATTTGAGTTGTTTTTTGTATTTGAGGGGTCAAAAACGGATAATGCAAATTAGATATTTCATTTAAATTAGTAAATGAATCAAATAATTACGATTTGTAGCAAATCATTTAATTAAGAATAGCTGGCGCAATTAAACAGTTTAAATGGCTAAAATTCAATCACAAACATTAGATGATTTTATTTGAAGTTTACATAAAAAGGCTACTCTTTTTTTTCTGTGATGATAACAAAGAATCAAGTTCACCACATTGCTTTTTATCTCTATACTTTTTAGAGCGTTCAGCATCATTTTTTTTTCTGAAAAAAAGTACGAAATCAAAAACTAATTATAGTTTTTATATTTTACTAGCTGTACCGGAACACACGTTGTGGAACACACTTTTGAAGTCCGCCCGCATGCGAGGTCAACAAATTTTTTGTTACAAAATTTGTGTGTAATCAGTTCCTCTTTTTACATACCAAATTTGAATGAAATCGGACGAACTTTTGAAGTCCGCCCCCCAGGGGAAGTCTCTGGGTAGGAGGTCCCTGGGTAGCAGGTCAAAAAATTTTTTGTAACGAAATCAGTTCCTCTTTTTACATACCAAAATTTAAATGAAATCGGACGAACTTTTGAAGTCCGCCCCAGGGGGAGGTCTTTGGGAAGGAGGTCGCTGGGTAGGAGGTCGCTGGGTAGGAGGTCGCTGGGTAGGAGGTCAACAAATTTTTGTTACGAAATTTGTGTGTAATCAGTTCTTCTTTTTACATACCAAATTTAAATGAAATCGGACGAACTTTTGAAGTCCGCCCCTAGGGACGGGCCCTGGGTAGGAGGCCAATTAAATTTTAAAATAGCCTATAACGACCCCCGACCTGACACAAAGACATGGTGTAAGTTTTAGGAGCCTATAGACAGACAGACAACTTTGCTTTTATATATCGCACCATGCATTCTAGTATATCGTATGTCAAAAATCACATTTTTCAGGAGAGCGGTTTAAAGATTTTTAAACTATTTTTCCTTCTTGTTAAGAGCATAATTAAGATATGAACTTCGGTTTTTTTTTAAATTAAAGATAATTTAATTCTGTATTTTTTATACCAAAACCGATTTAGATACTTTTCAAAAATAAACTAAATATTAAGAAATTAATTTTTTGGAAGGGACAAAATAATAAAATACGGTACAGTAAGTTAAGTTACAATATCGAAAATAGGAAAATGTACAAGCTAGAAAATGGTATCTCTACTTACGATATTTTTGCCTGGCTAATTTTATAATTCGTGATAATTATAAGTAATATTTACAATAAAAACGATTGGATGCAATGTTCTTACAATAATTAAATACCGTCTTATATTAATAAAAACACTGAAAGTTTTTAATATAATTTTATTTTATTTGCCGATTATATTAACATTTAATTACTGAATTCAATTATTCGATATCCAAATCTTCTTCAAATTGTTCAGTATTTTTTGGATTATTTGTTGTATGCCGCAATTTTTTAAAAAAAATTTCGATAATAGGCTGTAATTAGTTAACTCAATTAAATCCTTGTATTTTACAGTTCATATTTCTAAAGATTCATCATATCATGAGCAACAGCAGGTTTCGCACTAGGCAACCCTCTTTTTTTAATTGTTTCTTTTACAATGTATATTATATGTTACGGTGAATGTACGAATTCCGGGGAATGTGAGTTTACTTTTGGTAAATGTTAATATTACGGTACTCTACGCCCTACACAAAAATGGGGCCAATCGGGCCGATAAATGTAATGTAATATTAAAATTACGGGTTTTTAAACTCACATTCCCCGGAATTCGTACATTCACCGTAACATATTTATGCTTCGTTATATAAAATTATTGTGAAAAAATCTTCAGTTTCAAAAGAATAATTATATAGTAATTTATTTGGTTAATTTTTCTCAACTTTAATTGTTCTAATAGAATTCCATTTTATTTTAATAGTGTCTTCATTTTGAGTTAAATTAACAAACTTTGTGAAGTCGGAAAAATTAAAAATATCGTTGTTTGTCATTTCACAGACATTGTAAGGTGGATCTTGCAATTTCTAATTAAAGCCTACCACTGAGATGGAATGTTTATTTTGACGTTTAAAAGTTGGTTCATGGCAAACATTGATCTTAACTAATCGTTAAGTTTTAATAGTATGTTTTTAATCCTATTTCATCAAGAAATTGAAAAATATTAGTTAATGTAATTTCAATTGTACAATATTTCCTCCAAATATTATTATTGTATGTATTACTTACGACTTGATACCTTTTAAAAAGTTATATTTTAACTACACATACAATAATAAAATAAATAGAAAAAACTGTGTAATTAGCCTGTAAGTGTACTTACCACACTAATGTATCTAGATATCCCAGGCGTAAATGTTATAAATTTACTTACAATAGCATGATATTTGAGTTCTACTTAGGGTTGCCACCTTTCTCAGATCCCAAACCCGTAGATTTTCCAAACAAAAAAAAATTTTTTTTTTTTTAAATATGTAAAAAAAAATGAAATTAACAAAATTATAATTCAGTTTTTATTTAAGAAAATATAATGAATATTATAGGTTCTACCTAATAGAAAAAAAATCTTTAATAAATTCACAAAAACATAAAATTAACAAATTACGTATCTATGTTTAAAATAAAAAAAGAAATATGTATGTCATATGTATGTATATATATGTATGTAGGTATAATTTACGATTTTTTCTTAAAATCATATTTTTCATTGTTTTTACATTCACGCAATAGTTTGTTTTGTTCTGGTTTCTTTAAAAATGTTAAAAATTCATCACAATTTAAATTGAAATTAATTTTAGTGCAAATTTCCGATTTAACCATGTCTACATTTAAACGATTTCGCTCATCGGTCCACAAATTTCCCATTAAAGAAAAAATTCGTTCTACATGAGCATTAGAAATTGGGATGGAAAACATTTTTTCGGCAATTTTTTGTAAATTAGGAAGTTCTTGATTTTCAAAAATATTTACCCATTTTTGATCACATGGCATGTCTTTATCTAAATTAACGGCTACTTCTTTAACTATATTTACCTCATCATACAAAACATCTTCATCAATTTCAATTTGAAGGATTTGGTTTGCTTTTAAAACATTCGAGTAGTTGAAAGTTTCAATATTATCTAATTCAAGTGGAGAAAAATATTTAAAAGGGCTGTTGTCAAAGTCATAGTTTTTGTTTAAATAGTTTACAGTTTTTTCGTAAACACCGTTGAACTCTGCAATTAAATTATGTTTTTCAGATTTTGTGAAATATTCCAAACTATTATTTACAAATTTTCCAAAAAATGAATCTCGTTTTCGATTACATAACTCAGTTTTCAATCGAAACATCACTTCATGTAAGCTAGCACTTGTTACATTCTTTTTTTCAAGTATCAGTATTGATTCATGTAATATGTTCATATAATGGTTAATAAAATAAATGTAGCATTCAGGCTTTGAAAGACGGTTACTGTTGTTTACACATTCATCTTGTTGGTTTTTTATAAATTTCCAAATTTGTGGTGCGCAATCAGATTCACCTTGCTTTAAAAAATAAGATTTTACTGCGGGACAAATAATAATAAGCCTATCAAGTGCATTTCTTAGGGACAACCATCTTGTTGGTCCATGTATCAATACTTTCTGATAATTCATTTCAAAATTTTCAAATTCTTCTTTAAGATGTTTCTCTCTTTTGGCACTGTTTGAAAACTCAGCAAAAACTTTTAATACCAACACTTCAACGTCATATTTAAGACCTTTACATGCATTTCTACCAGCATTATGGATCACGTGGCAATTACAGTTTGCTTTGATAACACTAGTATTTTTGTGCAATATTTGTTTGAAAACTGACTTATGGATACCATAATTTACCGATGCGTTATCAGCACTATATGATGACATATGCGATATACTGAGTCCATTTTTAATTAAACATTTTTCAATATTTTGGAAAATACTGGTAGAATCTTCATTTGGATCCTCATAAAAATCTAAAATTTTGTGACATATTCCATTTTTATTAAAATACGTGACTGCCATAGGATAAAATTTACTGGAACCTTTATTTGAAGCATCCGTAGAAATTGAAAAAATTTTTTTATTTTCGGATCCAGCACCTAAATCTAGCAAAACCAACTCAATTGACTTAGGACACATTACATTTTTTACGATGGCTGATGATTTTGTCCGGCCACAACGAATTTTCTGTGCAACGTTACAACCAACATATAGTTTTGAGTTTAGCTTCAAAGAACAATCCATGCTGGCGTAACTATGGTTGTGCATTAGGCCGAGATAGATAGAGCTTATTTCAATTATAGAAATTAACTCCTCCTCAGTAGAGCTTTTAACGGCCATAAAATTTGTTATCGATCGATATGTAGTAGCCAATTTGGCGTTCTTATTGTGGTTACTACTTTTTAGATGGGTTTTAATAGCCTTTTGTCCGTCATGTCTTACTGTAAATTTTATGTTGCAAATGAAACATTTAGCATTTTTATTGTCCACTTTGAGCAGCCACTGTTTGTATTCATTTATTTCCAACCATTTGGGTTGAAAAAGATTTTCGTACTTAGTTTTTTTTTTTGGTGTAAGATCAGGATCGTCGCTTTCCTGGTTTGAATCTGCTGGTGCTGACATGTTGTTCTTTATCAATTTCCGATTTAATTCAGAAAAATTAAATTTTTAATAAAATATTTTTTCTTTTTTTTTATTTTGAAATTTTTTTTAACGGCTGAAAGAAAACAATTAAAAATAATATAAACCGAGAACTGCCACACACATTTCTAAAATGACAGATAAGAATTGCCTGATTGTTGAATATCTAATATGTTAAATTAATCAATAAAAATAAAGTGTGACCCGAACCACAGAAACAAAAAAAAAGTAAAAGCCTACTATCGCTTGAAAAATTGGGAAAAAAATTATAATTTCATTTTTGTATAATAAGGAGCTGGTTTTAAATTTTGTTTTGATATTTTATTTAACCCGTAGATTTGAGCTTAAGCCCCAGAAACGAGTTCGAAAACCCGTAGATTCTAGGGTAAACCCGTAGAGGTGGCAACCCTAGTTCTACTTCTTTAAAGATTGTAAGTCAACTTAGAATATACACAAACGGAGTAATATTTAAAGATCAGAATATTGTAAGTTTATTTGTCAATATAACTTTTGAAGGACGTGTCGTAAAGCTACAAAATTTTGACAGAAGATTCGCACTACCAAGGAGTATCAAAAAAACATATCTTTCTAGTATACTGTAAGTTGAGTTACAATATACTAGAATGCATGGTGCGATATATAGATACAATGCTTGTCTAAAGTACGGCCCAAAAGCTTTTATGCATTTTTACACATTTCAGTAATTGGGCTTCACATAAACCTGTTAGTTTCAGAAAACATGCAAAGTATTTTTAATTTAATACAAGAGTTTGAAAATAAATTTCAATATTTAAAAAAAAATGGAAAATATTTCAACATATTTTCTACCCCATTTTCTCTAGAAATAAATAAATTACCTTCAAATATTCAAATGATACGCAGTGACATTCAACTGAAGAATATTCAAATGATACGCAGTGACATTCAACTTTGGGAATGTTTCCTTACTGGAGTTTTATAAAGAGAACCTACCCCGCGATAAATAATTTAATATTCACAACCATGCTTTTTTAATGTCTTAAGCTTTTTTTGCAAGAATGAAGCATACAAAAAACAAAAATAGGACAAAGATCACTGATAAACATCTTCAAAATAAATTAAGAATTGGAAACTCATCTATTGAACCCAGTATCGATTTGCTTGTTCAACAAAAGCAAATTCATCCATCTCATTAATTTGAATTTTTTCCATATGTTTATGAAAACTCAATGAAACGAAACTTTTACAAATTTAAAATAAATGTGTACCTATAAATATCTAATTAAAATTAAAAATAATAATAATAAAAAAAGTTAATTTATTTTAATAAAACAACATAGAGTTAATTTTGATTTTAATTTGTTGAAAAAAAATTGTATGTGTGCCCCAGCAAATTTTTTTCTTTGCAATGTGGCCCTCAAACGGTCATAGTTTTGACACCCATGATATAGATAGATAGATAGATAGATTGGTTAAAACAGAAATAGAAAAAGAAAAACAAATATTGTTACGGATTTTAATACAAAAGATACATCATACCTAGCATCATTCGAATTCAACGCTTCACTTTGTTTTTTTTTTCCGGAATTTTTGGCGTTCAGCATTGGTTTTAGCTATTTTATTTCTCTGACGTTTGTGATTTCCATACTCTTTTCCACTCTAAGCACAGCCTGGCAATTGTATTTTTTTCCTTAAAAGAAGGAAAACAATAAGGAAGTCAAAGTTGTTGTTTAACTGTCAAAATGTACCCCTCCAAGTTTTCACCACTCACTTTCACCACGAAAAACCCATATCATAGTTTTCCGTTTATACGAAAAAAGTTTTAACAAAAGGGGAATATTGCAATCGGAAACTAACTTTTATTCTTGGGGGGGTACATTTTCAATTTTCAACACGCACTTCTTACCACAATGTCAATCACCTTTCTTTTACTATTATTTCTATGACTCTGAGCACATGATTTCACTATTGTCTCCCTATAATTTAAATAGTAAAATTAGTAGTAAACATTCGAATCACATGTACTATAAACGAATGTAAACAGTAAATACTTGTATTAAGTTATAGAATTTTATTAACTTACTTTTCTGAATCTGTATTACACACATTTCCAGTTTGTCTCCCTATAATTTAAATAGTAAAATTAGTAGTAAACATTCTAAACACATGTACTATAAACGAATGTAAACAGTAAATACTTGTATTAAGTTATAGAATTTTATTAACTTACTTTTCTAAATCTGTATTACACACATTGCAGTTTCCATCTTTCAAAACTTAATTGCAATAATAAAACAATATTCAAGTACGATTTAACACAAAACACAAAAAAAAACAAACAAATGTTATAGCCAAAATTGCCGAGTATCGAAATATCTAACACCGGCAGCCGATTTGACGGAGTGGCTGGTTAAAAAATTAATTTCAATATTGAATTATATAAAGCAGCGTTTCACAACCTTAGGGTCGCGAAAGATTCGCAATGAGTCGTTTTAATGGAAAAATTTTATTATAAATGCTAGTTATCCCAATAGTAAAAAGGTTGAGAAACACTGACATAAAGTACCGAATAGCGGCTTCAAGAGGAAATATAATACTAACAAAAGTATACAAGAGATTTATTTACATTGAAATTAGTATGAAAATTTAAATTTTATTTGAACTGTAAAATATTCATAAGTTAATAAATAAAATTAATATTTTCTAAATATTTTATTACTATTTTATATAATAATTCAAACAAAATTTAAGTTTATCAATTTTCATACAAATTTCAATAAAAATTATTACTATTTGCTGACAGGTGAAAATTAAAATTATATTAATAAAATTGTATATTTAGATAATAGGAACAACAGGTGAAAATAAATAAAAAATAAAAAAATTAAAATACCTTCCAAAAAAAATTAAAATACGTTCCAAAAAAAAATTAAAATATAATATATTTTTTTTGATTATGAAAATATCGTCACGATCGTCAGATTTGGATCGTGACATGTGGAATCCTGCGGATCGTTTCATTTTAGTCAAGCCGCGTTAAGGAACTACTATGAAAATTGTTGTTGCTCTTGTTGTTGACAAAAATTGAAAAATCATAAACAACGACTTGAAAAGAAAATTGGGGATCAAAAGTTGACAGTTTTCTAGAAATTAGGCAACATTGCATTTTGGATGCATTAAATTCAACTCTGATGAGAAGACCCCATTGTAAAATTTTGAAAAGGTCGTGACTTCGTAAAAAATTGCCTTTAGTAGTTACAGCATTTCAAGGTGCTGATTTTCTATTAATAAAATCGTTCTATTAATAAAAGCTGTGGATGGGGTTGAGAGTTGATTGCAGAAGGTCATTAATGAAAATTAGAAAGGGGGTTGGGGAGAGAACACACCCTTGGGGTGCACCGGAGTTGATGTTGAAAAGATGTGATTGGTACACATCCACAACAGCACGAATAACATTGGTTTAACTTTGGAAATCAGGGCCGAGTGCCACACTCGATCAAAAGACTTAACTATATCAAAAGCAAACACACAAGCCTCACCGGAGTTGTGAAGACTGGCGTTGAGCTTGTGGCATAAATATCTCATCAGGTCACCAGTCGATCTATTCATACGAAAACCATATTGCTGGTCACTTAGCAATATGTTCCATTGAAGTCAGCGCAATGGGCCTGTAGTTTGAGGGAACGCATTTATCGCCTTTTTTTTTGAATAGGCTGAACGTGCACAAACTTAAACTTGGTGGGGTAAATTCCAAGTGAGTATGAAAGGTAGAAAAGATTGCGCAGGGGTTTAGCTACAACAGAGGCAGTATGTTTTAGGACCACAGCCCCAACACCATCAGGGCCAGTTGACTTTTTCACATTCAGATTTTGAGAGCTTTTAAAACAGCACGTTGCCTAAAGTAAACTCTTCCAAAAGAAGAGTTTTTATTATTATAATTATTATTATTATTTCTATCTTTTTTTTTTCTGTTTTATTATTAAATTTTATTTTATTTCGAATAAAATTTGTCGAGTTTACGCGAACATTTAAAACGCGTTTACAATTCTGTACTATCACAACAAAAACAGCCATCTGATTTTTTCAAATTATATTTCAATTCATCTGAAAAAAGCACAGTTTTCCTCTTTCGAGTTGCCATAGCTAAGCGATCAAATCCTAATTATTGTAAATCAATTTTTAAATTTGGTACAAGTAATGTATTGGTATGGGTTTTTTTTTTCGGGACTTAGGATTGGGCCAATCATCGTATAAATGGTATAATGGATCGATTTGTGTACGTCAATATTTTTATTGAAGTAATTTTACCATTTCTCGAGGAGGAAATGCCGATAAAATGGACGATTCCAACAGAACAATGACACTCGAATCGGACAAAGCATCCGAATCAAGTGGCAAAGGATTGGATTAAAGACAACAAAATTGAAGTTCTCGACTGGCCCCTGATCTAAACCCAATACAGAACCTCTGGGAAATAGTAAACGGTAAATTTGACAGGACTAAGTTCTCGAACTAAGCAACGTTTTTTCACGCGATGGAAAAAGATTGCAATAACATTCATTACCAAATTACAATTAATTTAATATAGTCATTGCCACGGGGAATGGCAGAAGTAATAAAAAGTAAAGGATTTCGGACGAAATATTAAAAATTATAACAGAAAACGAATGAAATTCAAAAAGTTGCGATTGTTTTGAACCCTTAATTGAGCTTATAGAAAAATGTTTGTTATTTATTTTAAATAAATTTTTCAATTTAATAAAATTCTTTATAAATTTTAATAAAAAATTATTTAACGAGATTTTTAGAATGATAATTTTTGACCAAAAACAAAATGTATGAAAAAGTTGCTGATGTTTTTAGCGATACTGTACTTAGATATGCAAAATATCCAAAATATCCAATAAATATCCAGAGTATGCGAATATGCAGATATAAACGTTTCAAATAATTTGTTTTTACACAAAACGTACTTAGCTGTTTCTTTTTTTCTGCTATATATTAATCCTGTACGAATATGCAATTGCATATAAATCCGCAGTCCATTGATAAGTAATCAAATAAAATTTTTATAAATTTTTTTATAAAATGTACGCAATTTTATTTATTAAACATTTATCCTATGAATCATAGCTCTGTCACTTATTGAACATTTTCAGAATAACCTTCACCAAGGTAATTCTCCGAAAAGGGTCCAATATGCTACTAAGCTGCCTTTCTTTGAAATCTCTATTTTACTGCTGACCAATATACTTTAATTCTACTAACCTGTAGGGTTGTCAGTTGTACTTATTTGGGGAGTACAGTACTTATTTTCCGTTGCCGATTTTCTAATATATTTAAAGACCCGTATACTATAAAATGTTTATATATAAATTTAGTTAGAAAGTTAGATCAAATTTAGAATATGCAGTTGTAGTATGGATGCCATATTATGAATGTCATATAAAGAGAATTGAAACTGTGCAAAAAAGATTTTTAAAAGTTGCTCTAAGATTTCTAAATTTTGAACCAAATGTATCCTCATATAAAGATAAATGTAAATTAATTGATATTGAACCACTATTGTTTAGAAGAAAATTTATGAGCACAATGTTTGCTTATGACATTGTTGCAGGAAATATTGACTGCCCACATTTATTGAGTAAGTGCTCATTTGATATTCCAAAATGGGGGGCAGACAGTTGCCCAAAAGACATTTGCCAATCTGACATTTGCCCACGGACATTTGACAATCTGACATTTGACAATCTGACATTTGACAATCTGACATTTGACAATCTGACATTTGACAATCTGACATTTGACAATATGACATTTGACAATCTGACATTTGAAAATCTGACATTTGACAATCTGACATTTGACAATCTGACATTTGACAATCTGACATTTGACAATATGACATTTGACAATCTGACATTTGACAATCTGACATTTGACAATCTGACATTTGACATTCTGACATTTGACAATCTGACATTTGACAATGTGACATTTGACAATCTTACATTTGACAATATGACATTTGACAATCTGACATTTGACAATATGACATTTGACAATCTGACATTTGACAATCTTACATTTGACAATCTGACATTTGCCAACGGACATTTGCCACAGAACATTTGCCCATGAAAATCGGACATTTGACAATCCGACATTTGCCAACGGACATTTGCCAATTCTACATTTGCCAACGGACATTTGCCAATTCTACATTTGCCAACGGACATTTGCCAATTCTACATTTGCCAACGGACATTTACCAATCCTACATTTGCCAACGGACATTTGCCAATCGGACATTTGCCAACGGACATTTGACAATGTGACATTTGACAACGGACATTTGACAATGTGACATTTGACAATCTGACATTTGACAATCCGACATTTGACCAGTTTTTTCGTTTTACAAAACTTACTTTTTTATGAAAAAATTTACTTTTTTTTTTGAAAAAATTTAGTAAGTTTTCGTTAGAATATTGCAGAAAAATCCTAGAATGTTGGAAATAAACCCCAGAACACGCAATTCGCAGTGTATTTATTCACTGTGATTTATAAATATACTAGCTACGACTCTGACTGTTTTACTTTTGCAAGTGGAATTTTTGTTATCAGGTTTATAGAGAATTTTAAAAGCCAGTTATTTTATAAATTTGGAGAAAACTATCTACGGAACTATCATCGAATGAACAGGTTTCCAAACCAAACCAGATTTGTGTTTTTGATCATTTCCTCTTTTTATGTACAAAACTTGAATGAAATCGGACTCCAATCAGGTTTTAAAATAGCCTGTAATAACCCACGACCCGAGGTAAAGACATGGTGTAAGTTTGATCGATTGAGCGGTAATATATTAGCAGACAGACAAACATACTTTAAGTTTTATATATATAAAAGAAGAAAGAAGATATTTATAGTAAAAGAAATATGTAAATGTGTGTATATGTTACGGTGAATGTACGAATGTGAGTTTACTTTTGGTAAATGTTAATATTACAGTACATTTACCGGCCCGATTGGCCCCATTTTTATGTAGGGCGTAGGGGGTTTACCCCTTATCCAAATAGGTTGGTGCGGGGTGGCGGGCGGGCGAGGTGACGGACGGGCGAACTGGTGGTCGGCCAGTGGATTTTACGGCGCGCGACGCAAATCCCACTGACCGACCACCAGTTCGCCCGTCCACCACCCCGCACCTCCCTATTTTGGATAACGGGTAAACCCTCTACGCCCTACACAAAAATGGGGCCAATCGGGCCGGTAAATGTAATGTAATATTAAAATTACTGGTTTTCAAACTCACATTCCCCGGAATTCGTACATTCACCGTAACATACATAAAACCATAAAGTTAGTAGTCTTTATAGGCGCAATGAAATAAGGCCGCGGGAAATAAGGCCGCGATAGGTTTTTTGTTGCGTTCTTATTTCATTTTGAAAAATGAAATAAGGCCGCGAAAAAATACTCGCGGTCTTATTTGGGGGATGGAAATAAGGCCGCGGGAAATAAGGCCGCGACGTTTTTTTGTTGCGGTCTTATTTCATTTTTAAAAATGAAATTAGCCCTCCGATTAATTTTTTTTTTTGTCGCGGTCTTATTTCATTTTTCAAAACGAAATAAGGCCGCGAGGAATTTTATGCGGTCTTATTTCATTTTTCAAAATGAAATAAGACCGCGAGGATTTTTTCGCGGCCTTATTTCATTTTTCAAAATGAAATAAGACCGCAACAAAAAACCTATCGCGGCCTTATTTCCCGCGGCCTTATTTCACTGCGCCGTCTTATTTCATTTTGAAAAATGAAATAAGACCGCATAAAATTCCTCGCGGCCTTATTTCGTTTTAAAAAATGAAATAAGACCGCGACAAAAAAAAAAATTAATCGGAGGGCTAATTTCATTTTGAAAAATGAAATAAGGCCGCGAGGATTTTTTCGCGGCCTTATTTCATTTTGAAAAACGAAATAAGGCCGCGTAATCTTATGAGGTGAGCACACAGGTCAGGGGGCAGCAGGGCGGCGGGCGGGCGGGCGGTTGGTCACAAGATTTCGCGGCCTTATTTCATTTATAAAAATGAAATTAGCCCTCCGAATAATTGTTTTTTTTGTCGCGGTCTTATTTCATTTTTCAAAACGAAATAAGGACGCAAGGAATTTTTTTCAAAATGAAATAAGACCGCGAGGATTTTTTCGCGGCCTTATTTCATTTTGCAAAATGAAATAAGACCGCAACAAAAAAACGTCGCGGCCTTATTTCCCGCGGCCTTATTTCCATCCCCCGTCTTTATAATATTTTACGAGATGAATTAATCTAAAAATGTAGGTAAATCATTGAAAATGCAGAATTACAAATTTTTTTTTAAAGGTTTGTCCATGTCGTTGGAGGGAAAAGATCGATTGTTTTATATGTGTATTTTCAAAATACATATATATATATTTCTTAAACTCTTTCCCGGATAGCATTCTCAAATTTTCATGAACAAATCGGAAATGTCATCAGGTTTCAAAAATGACAGGGCCTCCAGCATTCGGATTGCTTTCTGAAATTCCATATCGTTAATAAACGTTAATAAACGATAAACGAGTCCTTCCTTTCTAACTTTGCCAAAAAAAATTTTTGCTAGATGAAATAATTTAAAAAAGACCCAAATTTTGAAATGATGAGCGCACTGGCCGAACATATATAATATAATATGCGTATGTATATATAATATAATATATAATGTATAATAAATATAATATTTGCAATTCGGAGTCCTTCTTTTTTAACTTTGCCATATATATTTTTTGCTAGATGAAGGTAGATGAAGGTAGCGTCCATGTTCCATATGCCTTTCATTGTTGTATGGTCAAAATCGCATATTATATCTTTGAAGGGCGATCATAGGAAAATAAGTCAATTTTTTACAAAAACCAAATATATACATTATTTAATAATGTATATATTTGGTTTTTGTAAAAAATTGACTTATTTTCCTATGATCGCCCTTCAAAGAAATAATGTATGTATTTCGTTTTTGTAAAAAACTGACTTATACTCCTTTGATCGCCCTTCAAAGATATATGGGCTTAAGACTTGTCCTCTTTTTTCGGCTTTTTCACTTCTTCGGGTATTTCTTGCGGCTCCTTTTGTGTTATAACTATTCTATAATTTCTCCTTATAAGAGTCAAAAAACTTTCCTTTTCTGGCAGAATTAGAGCCAAATTATTTATTTCTTCTTGGCTTTTTCCTTCGTTGGAAAGAATGCTCTGATAAATTTTACTGGTGCTCCCTCTTATTGAGCTAGAAGCTGCTTCTTTCATTTTATTTGCTGCCAATCTTTTCTTGGATTTGCTCAAATCCGGAGCACGGTTATGTTCATTTCTCACTTCTATAACGACGTCATATTTTTCCTTGAATAACGCAAGACATCTTAAGGACTTCCTTTTTGTACATCTTCATTGGCTTCTGGTTAGCAGCCGCGTAAAAGTTATTCATTATGTTATTTAAGATTTACCATAATTAAGAATTATCATTTTAAGATAAATTTTATTCGAATTAAGAAAATAAGTTAAATATATTGTATAAAAACAATTTTTAAAATATCTTATATTTTTTAATAAAATCAAAAAGTTTCCTAAATTAACAACACAAACTTATATATTAACTAAATTTAACCAACAACGGCGAACATTTTAATATTAGAATTAAAGGATTTGACTCTTTAAAATATTGGAAATAGCCATATATTTATTTTTCTTTTTACGGGTTGTTTTGGATTTAGCAAATCATTTTCCGCTTTTTTTATGAGTCCTCTTGGAGTCCTCTTGGAGCTCATCCATTAACATTAGCAGATAAAAAGGGAGCACTGAATTATGACCGCATGAATTATGACCGCACTGAATTATGACCGCAACAAAATGTCTGTTGACTGCGCGGTCAAATTTCATTTTTTTTATAAATTGAGGCGCGGACAAAATGTCTGTTGACCGCGCGGTCAAATTTCATTTTTGTTATAAATTGAGGCGCGGTCAAAATTCATTTTGAAAATGAATTTTGCCCGCACATTTTCCCGCGGTCAAAATTCATTTTTTTTATAAATTGAGTCGTGGCCAAAATTCATTTTAAAAATGAATTTTGTCCGCACATTTTGCCGCGGTCAAAATTATTTTTTTTTAATTGAGTTGATGCCGGGAACGTAAGTATTATGCAGAAAAGTTATGGAGAAGATACTATTCATTTTAAATTACTTCATACCGCGTCCCATTCGTTCGCGCGAAGCCCGTCAAGAAAAAAAATAATAAAAAAATGTGTCCTAGGCGGTTCGAGGCGATTTTAGCAGAGGCGGTTTTAACGGTGTCGGGGCCCCTGGCGCTGAAAAAAAAATTGGGTCTCTACTCTCTAAATTAAAATAAAATAAAACAATATTAATTAAAATCAATTTCATTTAAATATTATTTCTATAAACTAAATTATCAAACATGGTTAGTAAAGCTCATACATGGTTAGTAAAGCGCGTTGGACTATGTTGCTTTTTATATGCGCTTGCAGACCCTAATATTTACGCGATATTTGCAGCATTGTCGGATTGACCTCTACATTTATCAGTTGGTATATTACACCAAAATCGGTAACATGATTTGAGACTATAAGATTTTCGCTTTATATTTTGATGAACGTCGAACGCAGTCGAATAATAGGTTTAAAGTTTATTAGTCGTACTGTATTATTCTTTTTTTTAATATTCTTCATTCAGTATATTTTATAGTACGGTATTTCCGTATAGTTATGCTACATTTTTTCATTATTAAAAATACATGCCGCCAAATTTTATAATTTTAACAAAATGTACAAAGCATTTTACAATCAAAAAACTTTTTTGAAATTTTGGATCGATTTTCAAAAATAAATTAGCAAATTTTTTGTATTCAAAAATTTGTGATTTTTACTATCAAATGCCATCAATACTTAAATTTTTCAGATTTTAGTAGATACTGTGTTTTCCACTATGACTGCAGTATAGGAAACATTTTGTAAATTTCACGTTTTCATGGCATTCTGAATAGAATAGAAGCTACAATTTTCTATCGCGAGCGCCGTGTGCGACGCCCGTTAGAACCGCCTGTGGATTTTAGGCCTTTTCCAAAAGGATGTTGTTCAAACAACTTTTTTTTAAAAGTTTCGTACAACTGTCACCTTTGAAAAATCAAAGAATTGGGTTGATTTCATTTGCCGTTTCAAAAATATAAGATGAATTCAAATGCGTGAAAAAGTTATAAATGCAATTTACTCCGAAGTTTTTGGAGATTTTTGGATATTTTTTTTTAAAACATAAGTAATTTTATTAAATTATAATTCTAGAATGTACCGTTAAGCCCGGGTGTCGTTAAAACAGAATTTAGCAACAGAACAGAATCAGCGACAGAAAAATTTATTTTGCTACTGAAATTCTGGTCAGAATCTCATAAGATTGCTGCCTTTAAAACAGAAACAGAACGATTTACTTGTCATTACGATTTTAAAAATTATTTTATTATTATTATTTAATTGTTTTCCCCATTTTCCGACAAAATAAAACTAGAAAAAACGTAAATAAACAAATACAAAAAAAAATTAAATTAAATTCAATTGACATTCTGGCAACAGAAACAGAAAATAACCTCGTTTGAGGTTATTCAAATTCTGTGGACAGAATGAATTTTTCTGTCGCTAAATTCTGTTGTAAAATTCTGTCGCAGAATAAATTCTGTTCAAATGTATGGGATTCTGTTTCTGTTGCTAAATTCTGTTTTAACGACATCCCGGCTTTACCGAGAAAATTGAAAAAACCGTTTTTTCAAAAACATTTCAGTTACGTTTTTCAATGACATATATATCCTGAGTCCCCATGGCCGATAGTACCTCTTGGTGATAACGTCATCGCGAAAGGACAGCCACCTACTGCGTCCCATTCGCTTCTTTAAAAAAGAAAATTGGCCGTACAAATGTATGAAAAAGCTGTTTTTATTTTCAATACTTGTTAAGCAATATTTTTGATGAAACTATTTCTGCATAATACAGCCGCAAATTTTGTCGCGGTCAAAATTCATTTTTTTTTTTAAATAGAGTCGCGGCCAAAATTCATTTTGAAAATGAATTTTGTCCTCACATTTTGCCGTGGTCAAAATTAATTTTTTTTTTTTTAAATTGAGGCGCGGTCAAATTGTCAATTCATTTTGAAAATTAATTTTGACAGCCAGTCGCGGTCATAATTCATGCGGTCAGAATTCATGGAGTAGAAAGAAAAATTAATACACAATTTAAAAGAGCCTAATACCGTTTCTGCAGCTGTTTTTATTTTCAATACTTGTTAAGCAATATTTTTGATGAAACTATTTCTGCATAATACAGCCGCAAATTTTGTCGCGGTCAAAATTCATTTTTTTTCTAAATAGAGTCGCGGCCAAAATTCATTTTGAAAATGAATTTTGTCCTCACATTTTGCCGTGGTCAAAATAAATTTTTTTTTTTCTAAATTGAGGCGCGGTCAAATTGTCAATTCATTTTGAAAATTAATTTTGACAGCCAGTCGCGGTCATAATTCATGCGGTCAGAATTCATGGAGTAGAAAGAAAAATTAATACACAATTTAAAAGAACCTAATACCGTTTCTGCACTTGTCTGCAAATGTTTATTCCTAAGGCCACCTTAACGAAACCCGTACAAACTCTATTTTTTGACACTTAAAAAAAAGATGTGTAAACAAACTCTTTCCATCTTGTTTATTTTCAAATTTATAGAAAAAAGGCAGAAAAAAGCAAGGAAAAAGCATAAAAGTTGGCAAACTGACATTTTTTGTCTGCAAACTAACTTTTTTGTCTGCAAGTGGCCTTTTACGCAAAGGTTAGTTATTTTTTTTTCTTTTTTTTGTATGAGTAAGGCCTGTTCACAGGTCAGTATACAGGTCAGTTCCGCTCTAAGGTCAGTTTTAAGGTCCAAGTTCAGATAATATTGAAATGTTGAGCGTTATTAATCAAATTTAGTAATTTAGTCCTATACTAATTTCAGTGTTGCTAATTTCATTGAAAAATGTAAGATATTTTAAAAATAGCTTATTGTTTATAAATTATTTTCTTAATTCGAATAATATTTGTTTTAAGATGGTAATTCTTAAATGTGGTAACATAATGAATAACTTTTACGTGACTGCTAACCAGAACGCCAATGCCTTTTATTTTTTGTTTAAAGCTACAGTAGACTTGAGCCAATTTAAATTTACTTAATAATTGGCTCAACCTACTGTACATTTTTAGATTAATTCATCTAGTAAAATCTTATAAAGAGTACTAACTTTATGGTTTTATATACACACATTTTACATATTTTTTTTACTATAAATATCTTCTATCTTCTTTTATATATATAAAACTTAAAGTATGTTTGTCTGTCTGCTTATATGTTACCGCTCAATCGATCAAAATTACACCATGTCTTTACCTCGGGTCGTGGGTTATTACAGGCTATTTTAAAACCTGATTGGAGTCCGATTTCATTCAAGTTTTGTACATAAAAAGAGGAAATGATCAAAAACACAAATCTGGTTTGGTTTGGAAACCTGTTCATTGATGAATAAGTAAGTTGATGAATAAGTAAAAATGATAAATCTTAATTCCCCGTAGATAGTTTTCTCCAAATTTATATAATAACTGGCTTTTAAAATTCTCTATAAACCTGATAACAAAAATTCCACTTGCAAAAGTAAAACAGTCGGAGTCGTAGCTAGTATATTTATAAATCACAGTGAATAAATACACTGCGAATTGCGTGTTCTGGGGTTTATTTCCAACATTCTACGATTTTTCTGCAATATTCTAACGTAAACTTACTAAATTTTTTCAAAAAAAAAGTAAATTTTTTCATAAAAAAGTAAGTTTTGTAAAACGACAAAACTGGTCAAATGTCGGATTGTCAAATGTCGGATTGTCAAATGTCGGATTGTCAAATGTCACATTGTCAAATGTCCGTTGTCAAATGTCATATTGTCAAATGTCCGTTGGCAAATGTCCGTTTGGCAATTGTCCGTTGGCAAATGTAGGATTGGCAAATGTCCGTTGGCAAATGTAGAATTGGCAAATGTCCGTTGGCAAATGTAGAATTGGCAAATGTCCGTTGGCTAATGTCGGATTGTCAAATGTCCGTTTGGCAAATGTCCGTTGGCAAATGTCCGTTGGCAAATGTCAGATTGTCAAATGTAAGATTGTCAAATGTCAGATTGTCAAATGTCATATTGTCAAATGTCATATTGTCAAATGTAAGATTGTCAAATGTAAGATTGTCAAATGTCAGATTGTCAAATGTCATATTGTCAAATGTCAGATTGTCAAATGTCATATTGTCAAATGTAAGATTGTCAAATGTCATATTGTCAAATGTCATATTGTCAAATGTCAGGTTGTCAAATGTCAGATTGTCAAATGTCAGATTGTCAAATGTCAGATTGTCAAATGTCATATTGTCAAATGTCAGATTGTCAAATGTCAGATTGTCAAATGTCAGATTGTCAAATGTCAGATTGTCAAATTTCAGATTATCAAATGTAATATTGTCAAATGTCCGTGGGCAAATGTCAGATTGGCAAATGTCATTTGGGCAACTGTCCGGGAATCTTCCAAAATCTGGTTTAAGAACTTTTCCTTCATTTTATATTTCATTTCGTAGAACAAATTATGGTTTTTATGAGCCCATTTCCAATTGTCTCAGAAACTTAAATTTGTGTCTTGATGTCATGGATTTTAATTATTCTAGAATTGCTTTTAAAAATAAATTAAAAATGTATATGATTGAATATTGTTGAATTTATGAATTTATGAATTTATGTATTTGATAAAATAATAGAACAATACTATGTGAATTTGAAAAATTATATAAGTTGGAATTTATTAGTTATTGTTGATTATTATGTATTATTTAGTTTTAAAAAGAGTTTGTATATAAAATTCAGGATCCGTGAAGGATTAAACCTGGTGGATTGAAATAAATAAATAAATAAAAAAATAAATACTTATTTCCAGTAATTAGTAAATATGTACAAAAATGTACTTATTTCAACTTAGCGAGAAGCAAATATCATAAATATGATCAATTATTTCCAATTTTGTATTCCATATTTTATTTTGGTTTTGTTTTTGATAACTAAGGAGAAATGTTATCTTTATATGTTTTTTCTGTTTCTATTAATTAATATATAAAAAAAGTTAACAAAAAAAACAAAAATATTTTTTTTACTAACAGGTTTCTGAGTTTTTTGTAATACAAAAATGTATGTACTTATTTTTAGAAAAATTGATCTGGCAAGCCTACTAACCTGCCTGTCTTTGAAAATCTCTATTTTTACTGCTGTAACATTTTACGCAATCCCTATATAGGTTTGGAACATTCTGACCATTGTACATAATTAATATATTAAGGAATCCAAGAAAAGTTATGATTTCGGAAAATAATAACGTGTTTATTCATTTTTGACCACTTTCACATGAAAAATGTGTGGATTTCCAAGCAATTTCAATTTACATTTCGTACTGAAATTGTAAATTAGGACCTTACGAAAAATGTTAATTATATATTTTTGTTAATTCTTACTTGCATATTTATATTGTGTGCACTAGTGCATCAACGAGGTTAAGAGTGGCATTGCCTTTGAAAGTTGGGACCTTATTCTGCATAATTTATATCAATATAACATATTTGACTTACCACTAGAGGGAATTTTAGTAATGTTTACTGATGACGCTGTTCTTTACTATGAAGCGAAGAGTGATGAACATTGAAAACATTCGAAACATATTCGAAACATGCTGAAACTTAATATACTAAAAAAACTGTATTTATGAGATTTAACAATATAAAACAATCAAATGTGAATTTAATTGTTTTGAAATATGTGTATAATTACCCAGCTAGCACTGAATGCATTTTTAATCAATTCAAAATACATTGAACGTGATAATTGAATGCATTACTATACATTACTTTTTTCAAATAATTATTGATTACGATGTCCGCCTGTAGAATATATCTCCCCTTAAAAATGGTTACGGAAAATGCATCACAAAATCGAAAAGGTATTGAGAACGTATTTAAGAAATGTATTTCTGAATTAATTTAAATAATGAGTTTTGAATTTATTTTGGAAATATATTGATAATGCATTTAAGAAATGAGTTTAGAATGTATTTTAGAAATATATTCGTAATGCATTTAAGGAATGAGTTTAGAATGTATTTTGGAAATATATTCGTAAAGGATTTTTGGAATATATTACACCTCGAGAATGTGGAATGTTCTACCTTCAAAATTGTTTCCAACTTCTGGCGGACGTTTGATTTACGACGCTTAAAGAAGAGTGTAAATGATTACCTCTTAACTGTCCCAATTTAAACCCCTAAACTTCCTATCCTCCTTACGAAATCCATACTTCTTTAAGTATAAAAGGTATCCCACCTAGTGATTTGGTAACTATAGTATAAAAAAAATACATTTAGAAAAATAAAAAAAACCGTTTTTATTTTAAAATGTTTATTTTATATATTTTATATAATTATACATTTAAACAAAATAAAGAATTAAAAAAATTAATTCTGATAAAATGAATATTAAAAACAAAAACAAAAGAAATAAAAAAATGGAAAATTAATTCTGATTTATAATTTATAATATTAATTCTGATTTAAAATTTTTAGGGCTCAGCGTCCCCATTACTGATTGAACACATTTTTTCTAAAAAAAAACAAAAAATTTAGACCTATAACATGCTTTTTGGTTTGTATCTTACACTGAAGATACCTTACAATTTTTTTAACTTACAAAATCATTTAAAATAACTTCATTTTCCAGATTCTGGTTGAGAATCCTGGATATCCTGGACCGTTTCAAGAGGCAATTTAAATTTTTTGTAATTATTTTCAGGAGTGTCCTGGAACACAGTTTTTGAAATTCTGTCTAAAGTGACTAGAGTGTCCAGTTCGGGTACCCGAGTACCCGATGTTTTACTTAATAATGAGTTGGGGGTGTATCGTAACACCACTGCACTTCAAGGCAATAAATTGCCATGAAAACTTTACCATCACTCTCATATACATGCTAATATAAGAGGAGAGGGCTCGGTAGGAAGCATGCAATGGACAATTAATACAACCACCAAACGATGCTTAAATCAAGCATCAGAAAAGAAGAAAAAAAATAAATGAAAAGTTATAGGAAAAAAAAAAAAAAACATGAACACCACATTAAGAGCAAGTCTCGTTTCTGATAATAACGAAATCACTAGTGACATATTACATAACACAAAGAATAGTTTACCTAGTAAAAAATTTTAAAGGAAGAAGAGAGAGTAAATTAAAAAATAAAGAATATAAATAAGTTATTAATTAAAGTCTACCACTGTTATTAGAAAAAACAGAATTAGATTTTAAACCAGCTTTAAGGGATGCCTTAGAGATGTTAAGGTCAAAAACAAGATGGTTTTTATTAGCAAAAGCAAGCATTCGAGAAATGGGATCATTGCATCCATATTCGGTTCTATGGTAAGCAACTTCAAATAAGTTAGTGGTTCGGAGGCTTCTGGTATTAACTCGAAAGTTGATCTTCTCCAGAATAAAAGGAGAACTAATTTCACCAATAATAATTTGATGAATGAAAACAACATCTGCAAATTCACGTCTGTCTTAAAGAGATTCAAGCTTAATGAGATTCAAGCGTTCTCTATACGGTGGAAGGATTAAGTTATCCTCCCAAGGTAGATGCCTCAATGCAAATCTAAGACATTTTTTTTGGACGGATTCGACTCTATTGATGTCGACAGAAAAAAAGGGTGACCATACTTGAGAGGCATATTCTAACAATGGTCTTACAAGAGATGTAAAAAGAAATCTAGTTATAAATGGGTCACAGAACTCTCTTGACCAACGTTTAATAAAACCTAGAGTGGAATTTGCTTTATTTACAATTGAATTTATATGTGGTTTAAATGTCAATTGGTAATCACATAAAATGCTTATTTTATCGAGTACTCAAATACCCGGGTAATCGGTTCGAGTATCGAGTACTTAAAAAAAAAAATTCAAATATAGTTAAAGCTTTTAGAGGTTTATAAAGCGATTGGAACCAATAGATTTGAAAAAAACGTTATCGGTCTCATCTGAGCGGGTTTTTTCAATTGCACAGATTTTTATTTCCAAATTTTTATTGGGTACTGACAGAGCTGACTAAATTTAAGTGTTTTTTGTACTGAACACAATATAAGTACCAGTATACTAGTACTGCAAAAATACTGCAAAAAAATTTCAGTACCAGTATATATTGGTACTGAAATTTTTTGCAGTACCAGTACATTGTAGAAAAATATTTCAGTATTTTTGCAGTACCAGTATACTAATACTTTAATTTTCTGCCGTAGCAGTATATTGTGAGAAATGTTGCAGTATATTTTCAGTACCAGTATACTGATACTTAAATTTTCTGTATATTGTGAAAAATACTGCAGTATTTTTGCAGTATCAGTATACTGGTACTCATATTGCAAAATACTTAAAATTAGTCAGCTCTGGCGTACTGAAACGTTAAATGCATAAGTTGTGTTTAAATATTATTTCTTAAAAAACAATAAAAATTAATAAATTAAAAAAAAAAATATTTTTTTTTAGTGTTTCAATCCAAAAAAAAATACTACCCGGGTTACCCGGGTAGTTGGTGAATTGAAACTCGACTACCCGGGTAATTGAAAATCGGGTAATTTGGACACTCTAAAAGTGACGTCAACGTTAGCTAATTTTTTTCAAATGTGTTGACTAAAACAAAAATGTAATAATTTAATTTACATGTGTTTAAAAAGTGTTTAATTTCATTACTTCTATTCATAATATCTGAATTCTGCTTCAAAACTTTTGAATTCTGTTCCAGTATTTCAGACATTTGAGAGTGCAATGCTACCAATAGCACATGAACATTTTGCATGTTTGGTTGAGTAACGTCTATTCCATCTTTTCCATGAGTAATGATTGGAGTTAGGCTTAAAACTACACTTTGAGGTGGTTCTGAAGTTTTGGAAACTGATGTATTATTTATATTTTCCGAATACCCTATTATATTTTCTGGTGTAGAACAATCATCTGAAATTTCTCTTGGTGACAATGGTCTTTCCGTTTCGCCTATTTCTATATTAACTTCAGTGTCTTGGAGCATAAATATATCTAAACATTATAATAAATGAAATAAAAATAATATATAAAAAAATTAAGTTCAGTATCACCTTCAGAAGACTTATTGCCAAAGAAGTTTTTGCTAAACTCTGATTGCTAAATCTTTTTTTTTTTTATTCTGGATACTTTACAAATTTAGATTTTATAATTTTTTCATTTTTGTTGGTCGTTGGTAGTTTGGTTGGTTTTTGGTTGATGTTCTTCGCAGTAAACTTTGCGATGCCTCTTGGTCTTCTTAAAAATTAAAAATTAATATTTTTGTAAAAAAAAAAATACATATTAAAATATACCTTCATTAAATTTTTGTTTAGGAATAAAGATGGCCATTATTATTATATAGTGTGCAGCAAAGTTTTGTTTCAAATTTAAATTGAATTTGACGTGCGTCAACTTCCTTCAAAGTATTACTTATATTTGAGGCTACATAAATTCCTAAGTAATCTTTTGAACTGAATGGAAATTCAAAAAAATTTAATAGGTTACAAAATTCAAAACCCTTCAAAATTGTTTCTTCTCCTTTTTTAACTATCGATTCTATTACAAAAGGCACTTTCTGATTATTAACCATAAGAACACAACAACAGTTATCGGAAGTTAATTTTGTAAGAATAAAATTACTGCAATGAAGTTCTCTATAACTCATCGTCAATGAGTAATATTTCTGTTGACCGTTACTAGTTGTATTTTTCACTATATCTTGTGCGGCAGTTTTTTCAGCTTAGCGTTTAAAAATTTGCGGCAACACTTTATTTTTTTTCTTAATTTCTTTTAAAATATTCTTTTATTAATTTTCTTTCCTAATTGACACATTTTTGACAGCCTCTAAAAGATTGATGAGCTACTATACCACATACAAATGTCCGAGCTGGAGCATCGCAGCAAAATAATCTAATTTTTGGAAAATATTTTTCGCCTTGGATAATAATTCCATTTTGTTGTAGATTTTTGTACTCGTCAATGAAGTGTTCCATATAATTGTCTATATCAACCGGTTTTTTGTTACCTACATATGCTCCAATTATAAATATAATTCTAGGTGTTTTTAAAAGTGTTCTGCGATAAGTAGGAAACAGTAGGTACAAATTTTTTTTTGTTTATAAATTAAAATTTTTTAAATTTTTTTTTTTATGAATTTTCTTTTTGTTTATAAATAAAAATTTAAAAAAAAATTTTTGTTTTTTAGAATTTTCTTTTTTTATAAATTTTTTTTTTTTTATGAATTTTTTTTTTTAGAAATTATATTCACTATTTTTCACGCTTAAGAGAGTATAGTAATCAATTAGTTTCGTGTACTATAGAATCATTAGAGAATGCATTCTTTTATGTTTTTTTTTAGTATTCGATTGCGATTGTGCTAGCTGGGTATTATTGATGATTTATCCATGAATTTTGTTTATTTTTAAAGATAATTTAATTTACAAAAATATTAATTCATAAAATACATACTTATGGCAAATTTGTAAAATTTTATGTATCTAATTTAATATTTTATATAGCAAAATCATTTGCTTAAGAATAAAAGGTTGTTTAAATTTCTATTACATTTTTTATTTGAAAAATATTGTGAATGTAGTTTAATATTTTATATAAATCAAATAAGATCATAAAAATAAAATTTAAATTTAATTTTTCTTGTAAATTTATACGAAAATCAATCAAGAATACAAATTTGTATAAATTTGTATTGCGTTTTAAGTATACAGCACGGATATATAAAGAGGATGTCCATCTCTCGAACTTATTTCGAGCAAAAAATGGTCCAAAAAAATAACCGTAGTTTCTATTACCGCTATGTTTAGAGAAAATAGGGAACCGATCGATCCGAAGTCGAATAATAATTTTTTGGACCGACACATGTAGGCCGATAATATGACTAAGCTTTTAAGTTATTTGAAGTATCTTTTTTTTTCAATAAAATATTCGAAGTTTTTGTAAAGCCGACCCTTATTGCTTCGCTTAAAATTTTTATTTTATTAACGGTAGGCAGCCAAATGTAAACAATTTAAAAGTCATTTAAATAATAAAAAGTTATTTTTTAATTAATTTTATAATTTTAAAAAAAGAAGTTTTTTATCGTGAAATGGTTAAAAAGTGCATAGTGATTAATTGTAAATCCGCGAAAACAGTAAATAATCCTATTTTCAAAGCGCCAAAGTGCGAAACGGTTAGGCGGAAATAGAAAAAAATTCTGGGTGAAATGGGAATAATGGAATTCCCTAACGAATTTTATGTCTGTGGACGGCACTTTGAAGAAAAAAATATTTTTCGAAATAACCATTTTAATGGAAGTAATGGAAATTTTACCCGTACGGTAATTTTAAAATTTTTTTTATTTTCGAAAGATTTAACACATTCTAGGAAAATTCATCGGATCAATATATATTTTTTTAAATCTTATTCAAGCAAGACAGTGATCGAATTCGATTGAAAACTGGTTCTGTTCCAGCAATTTTTGACAATGATGAAAATATTGAAAACTGTCACGTTTCTACGTTATTAAGGAAAAATTTGAAATAGAAGAAAACGATAGTATATTTTTATTTTATTTAAATTTGAAGTTTTTAAATTTGTAACTTTAATACAGAGAAAAGTTCTACTATTGAGTGTTTCTCGTCTGCTTTTCAAGAAGATTTCAAAATGGAGACAGAACCAACAAATAATGAGATACCGATTCTTGACACATTCGAAACGAACGTGTATTTAACTACAGGTTAATTATTACTTTCAGAAGTATGTTATAATTATTTTGAAAACTTTTAATTCGTACCAGACGGATGTTATATTAATGCCAAATTCATGGAGATATTCGACCTCGACACCAAAAACAAAATATGTTTGAGACATTTCTTCTTCTTCGTGTTCTTCTTCTTAATAAAATAACAAATTTTCTCAAAAAAAGATAAAATAAAATGTTGTATTTCAAATTAATTCCAGATCTACATTGTATAAAAAATTATCATTAAAAGTAAATTCAAATGTAGTTCACCCGATTATTATACATTCACCTGAATTAATGAAAAAAAATTTCTGACTACCTACATTTAATATTTAAAACTTTTACTCAGATAATGTATTCCAAAAACAAACTATTCCCGATAAATTAACGATATATTAGTTTACAGATATAAAATGTAAACAACATAAGGGACGAAACTAGCGGTGGTAAATGGAACTAGGGTTATTTTAGATAGAAATCCTGTTTATATATCCGTGGTATACAGTAAGTTTATAACGTTGAATTAGTGTTCAAATAAAATTCGTCACGATCAGTAGGTTTTGTTTAATAATAAATTAATTTATTATTTATTACTTTTTAGTTCTATAAAATTCAAGCTTTTTTTACATTAGAATCATTTAATGTGTATTTGGTACACGCATTTTTTTACATTCCAAGATTTCCAAGTACAATAATCCGATTTTTAAATGGGAATTAGCAAAAGAATAGTTTTTATTTTGTGCGCATATCTTTATGCGAAGCGAAACTTGCAGAATAAGTATGTGTATTTAGTATATATACTGCATAATTGTATCCCCGTTATTGAAAACCACGCTTCGAGTGCTGGGTTTGTATATTTAGGTACAAGTAGGTACATTGAATATTTCTAAAATTGTTAAAAAATTTAAATAGTAATTATTTATTTTTATTGAACAAAAAAATTTTATATTCATTACTTGGGGGGTGAGAATGGATTTTATTTAACTTCAAGTATTTGGATGAAGATTGTAGTTGTATGCAATGCATGCATGTGTAAGTTTTATTGATTGTCAATTTACTATGTTCGTACTGGCAGAATTTAAATCTTGCATGTCAGAAAAAAAAGAGATTATAATTTTTTTAAGTCCTTTATTTCACGCTGATTCAGTGTTTGATTGTCGCGGAACTTAAGAAGTAAATTTCAACTAGTTACTGTCATCCGATCAAGACCACATCGACCCGTAGTTGGAACAATGCATTGTACCAAAATTTAAGTTCGTTCGAATTAGTAATAAAAAACCGAAGCCTTTCATATAAAAAACATTTATAATAAACAATTTGTTTTTATGTGTTATTTTTTTACCTTTTAAATCCAAGAAATTATAAGTCAAGAATGGCCTTATGAAAAAAAAAATGACCCCAGTTTTTGTTTGCAATGATGTTCCCAGTTTAATCTCCGATGGCATAAAAAATGTAAAAAACCAAATAAAGAAAATGTGAACCAAATAAATAAAAAAGGAATTTTATTATTACTTTTGTATTATACCGTAAAAAAAAAACAATAAAGAAAAAATAGTTTTTATTTTTTTTTTAATTCAATATATTTAAATTCATCAAAAGAATATTTTGAAATAAATTAATAATTCTATAAAGCTTGGTAGGAATCTTTTAAAGAATTAATTTAAAATAATTCTCGAAAAGCTAAACATTTACAAAATTAAGATAATGCACAGTAAGTACAAAATTAAAACAATGAAATATTAAAAAGTAAAGTTTTAGGTAAGTTTAATTTTTATAAATTTTTTTACGCATATTTGATTAAAACAATTTCTTCGATTTTCACAAAAAAATTGCTTACAATATATTTATTTTGTTTTCTGAATTTCTCATCGATAATATGATTCTCAAAATTAAGATCCTATACATAGAACTTCTTACTATTAAATTCAATACTTCTATTTAAAAAAAATCTATAATCAAATTTTTTGTTTTATTTAAGTATAAAAGATATCCCACCTACTAGTGATTTGATAGCTATAATAAAGAAAAAAAATATTTGTATTTGGTAAGCTGACATGAATTAAAAAAAGGACGGTTTTTTACTTTATGAAAAACATCCTTCAAAAACAGGAAGTCTGGCATGTCTATATTAAAGTAACGAAAAATTTTTTATTTGCAATATTCTCTCTGATTCACGTTCTTATAACATAAAAAAGATTACACAACTAATATTATTACCAAATTAAACTCGCATTTATTTTTTTTTAACAACAAATAATATTAAATTTAAATTTAAAAACCCGTTAAGAAGTTATAGACATTGGACAAACGTCCTAACTAAAATTTTTTTTATTGTGCTTTTGGAAAATAATATTAAGTTTACTATGAAAAACGTCTAATATGCTTCTTATTCAAATAACAGAAGTTTAAACTAATAATTTGATAATTTATAAACAAAAAGCTGAAACCAAATTTGTTCTCAAAACGTTTCTAAACAAATTACAATTTTTTAACAAATACATTTTTTGTAATTTAAAAAAAAGTTTTATTCCGGTCTAACTCAAAACAAAGATTTTGCAGACAAGACGTTCTGGCTTTTGAACACAGAATTATGGTAAGAAAGTGTTGCATACGCAAATGCGGTTCTAAAGCTGGAAAAAATTAAAGTTCTTTTTACAGGTAAGTTCAAGATTTTTTTGTGAAAATTATTTAAGATGTTGATATGTATAATGTTCCTGGCTTTGTTCAAAAAAAAAATATTAAAAATCATAAAATGTTATGAATTACTTTTCAGTTGTTAGTTCAGGAAAAAAAATCTCTAAACGACTCATAAAATTGAAAACTTTTGGACTTCTAATCGAACCTAACATTAACATTGTTAAAATATGTAAAATAGCTGAGAAATACTTTGCAATATTTAAATTAGAAAATAAATTGAGTAGCAAGAACTTTTATTTCAAATTAATAAATATTATAAGCTATTTACATTCACCCAATATATCCCACATAAATTCCGGAATTTCGGTTGCCGTTTACATTACATTAAGTGGAATACGAAGTGGAATATATTGACAATCAAAAAATAAATAAACTGAATAAGTAAACAACATTTATTAAATAAAATAATAAAAAAAAATTTTTAAAAAAGTTCAAATTATTTAATAAAATAAAGAATACAAAAATGGATCCCTCAATAATCAACATTATTTCAATAAATGAATCCATAAATTTTCATAGAATTAAACAAAAAAGGTTGGTTAAAGAAATTGAGGAAGTGGATGAGGAGATGAAAATTCAAGTATTAAAAATTAACAATCTACGAACTGCGGCAATGCTGCAATGTACCACTGCAACTCATATGGATCGAATTTTGACCTTAGTAAGTAAACATAATTTGAAAATCATATTCTGATGTATTTGAGGATTCTAATTTTATTATTTTAGGAACGTTCCAATAGATTTTTTGAAAATGAGTTGTTAAAAATGGTGATGTATTTTTTAAAGAAAATATTAGGATGAATGTAGAATCATTCAAAAGTATTTGCGATTTGCTGCCTGGACTTGAAAAAATGGAATCGCCTTTTCGGCAAACCATTCCTTTGCCAAAAAGGGTTGCGGTAGCATTATATGCATTGGGGTCAGCAGCAGAATATCGTACTGTAGCAAATGTGTTTGGCATAGGCCAGTCCACAGTGTGCAAAATTGTTTTGGAGTTTTGCAGTGAAGTTTGGGACAAACTTAAATACACATATTTAAATTCGTACCCATTAACAGACTTCACTGTAAAACAAAATATCGAGGGATTCCAAAAACTAGGTTTTCCCCAGTGTATTGGAGCAATTGGTAATTTATTTGGATTATTTGTTTTCATTATTTGTTTTATAATTTATTTTTTCTTTAGATGGAACACATATCGAAGTAAGACCTCGAAAAAGGGATGCAACCGACTATTATAATTACAAAGGGTGGTACTCAACGTTATTACTTGCAGTAGTGGATCATAGATACAATTTTATGTATGTAAATGTTGGTTGTCCTGGTAGGTGCAACGATTCTTCAAATTTTGAGGAATCGCTGCTAAAAGAACAACACAGCCGCAACAATCATATTTTACATCATAATACAAAAATGATTGATTCTGTTGAGGTACCCCCTTTGTTGATAGCGGATTCTGCATTCAAGCTGTCCAAATTTGTGACCAAACCGTTTGCATTTAGAATAGAAGGAGATTTTGGAGAAAAACTCTTTAATTATCGCCTTTCTAAATGCCGACGGGTAGTAGAAAACGCGTTTGGTCATTTAAAAGCTAGATTTAGGAGGCTAGGTAAAGGTGTAGACAATCGGATTGATAAAGTGCCGATTATTATCAAAACTTGTTGTGTCCTTCATAATTTTTTAAATACTAAGCGAGACAAAATAAATTCTGAGTGGATATCTCAAATGTTGGAAGAGGAGAAGTCAAGAAAACGAGTTCAACCAACCACTTCTGCCTTTATCAATTCCAATGACGGAATTAAAATTCGTAATGCAATTAAAAACCATTTTTGTAAGTATATTAATTATTATTACATGAATAATTATAATTAATCATCTAATTAATTTGTATAAATTAGTATAAATTACGAAAGTTGTGAAGTATCTTTTTTAATTAGAAAAAATAAAAAATTTATATTTTTTTTTAATTTTTTAATTTTAATGATTCAATACTAATTTTATAACAATTTATTTAAATTGATTGATTTTAAATATTTAAAATTGAAAACTTATCACTAACTTTATGAATTAATTTAACATAATCTTATTTAATATAATATAATTTAATTATTGTTCGCACAATATTTGCGGGCAATATTTTCGATCGCAGTCGTTCGTCGTTCCTCCAATTCTAGTAATTTTTTATTGGTCTCCGCCAAATCAGCTTGGGCTCTAACACTTCGATCATTGTTTTCAAAATAAAGTTGGCTGTTTTCATCTCTCCAAGAATTCCGCTTAATATTATATCATTGTTTTTTTTTTTTTTAGTACGAGAAGCTGCTGATGCTGTTGGTGCTGATGATGTTGCTGATGAAGATGAAAGTCGGGTTGTTGAACCTGTTAGTCGTAGTGGTGACGGTGTTGGTCGTGGTGGTGACGGTGATGTTGTTGGTCGTGGTGGTGGTGATGGTGTCATTCTTGGTGGCGACGTAATTGCCATTGGTAGTGAAGATATTTTTATTGAATCTACAGGTGATTGAAATTCTGTATTTCCAACAGGAAGAGGCGCCGATAATTCCACATCCATATTTGAAAAACAGTTATCTAAAAATAAATACAAAACAAATAAATTCAATTCAAGAAAGAAATTATAATTAATGAAAATAAAGAACCTGTTCATTTTTTAATATTTTTGTTTTATTCTAATTATTACCTGAGAAACTTTCCTCCATCAGTTCAGATGAGTTGATGAATTTGCTGGTGCCAAGAATTTCTTTTAACTCATCAAAATGTTCCCAAACCGAAGGAGATCCACCTGACGGCCCAACAATTTTTTTCTCTTCTTTGAAAAGAAAAAGTGAAATTTTTTTGTTAAAAATTTTCTTTCGATAAATTTACATTTACCTACTTTATAAATGTATCTAGAACGGCTATATGACATAACCGCGAATGTCATAACTGCGAAATAAAAATGAAAGTGTCATATCTGCGAAAATGTCTTATATTTTTTTTTCTCATAACCGCGAAAAAATATGGCAAAAAATTGAAAAAATATAGTTTCGCGGAATTTTTGTGTTTCGCGGTTATAACAAAAATTTTTGTTAAAACCGCGAAACATCGAATTTTTGTGTTTCGCGGTTATAACAAAAATTTTTGTTAAAACCGCGAAACACTAAAATTCGATTTTTTTCATTTCGCGGTTATAACAAATTTTTTTGTTAAAACCGCGAAACACTAAAATTCCATTTTTTTCATTTCGCGGTTAAAACAAAATTTTTTGTTAAAACCGCGAAACACTAAAATTCGATTTTTTTCATTTCGCGGTTAAAACAAAATTTTTTGTTATAACCGCGAAACACTAAAATTAGATTTTTTTCATTTCGCGGTTATAACAAAATTTTTTGTTATAGCCGGGAAAAACTTAACATTTTTTTTGTCATAACGTGAATTCGCGGTTATGATAAAAATAAAATTAGTTTCGCGGTTATAACAAAAATTTTTGTTATAAGCGCGAAACTCATACAAATTCCAGTTTCGCGGTTTAGACAAAAAATTTTCGCTGTCATGACATTCGCGGTTATGTCAGTTCACCATCTAGCACTATATTATATTGACTACAGTATTTAAGTTAAAGTTTTACCTGTATTTTTTTCTTAAAGTTTTTAATTTATTTTTTATTTCTATTATTGAAACATTAATTTTATAATCGAGCAACATCTTTTGCATTTCTGCAATAACGTGCACATTTCGTTTGGCTCGGTTTAGGTCAACATTTTTTTCTTTCCAAATGCTTATAAAAACTTTGGTATCATTATTTGACCACGATGTTTTTTTTCTTTTTTCTTTTTTTTCTTTTTCCATTTTTTCTTCTCTAAAAAAATAATTCTGTTTTTACAAAATTTCAAAATTTTCTCCAAAAAAAAGAGATCATATAAATTTTTGGTCCTTATAATACAGGTATATATTACAGCTTCAGTATTTCTAATCTTAAAAATATTTTTAAAAAATTTTTACTTACCTTTTTTTCTTTCAAAAAATTTTTTCTGAATGAAAATTTTAATTTAAATTAAACTTTTTTTATTTAGTTCCTTTAATATAATTTTCTTTTATTTATTTTTTAAATATTTATTAAAATTATAATTTTAAAATTTCTAAAATTAAATTTTTTTGGATTGTTATTTTTTGTTTGTTTACTTGTTTACAAAAAAATTTCTCACCAACCAAAAAATAATTTAAAAAAGCACCTACAAATGTACTTTTTTTCATAAATTATGTACTTTTTTTGATAAATTTGGAATCCGAACCCTAACTTAAGTGGAAAATGAAAAAGGGAAATAGAAATACTCGAATTTATTTTTATATGGGAATTTACCTGAAATATTCCGGACAACTGAATATCCCACAAATATTCCACTAATGAAAATAAGTTATTATCATGAGAAATATTGGTAATACTATTTTCGATAACTTCGATCATGATTTAGATTGCGATATTTTAAATATTCACCGATTTGATAAAATTAATAATTGAACAATATTTAACCATACAATTATTTGATTTCGGGAATAAAATATTAGAAAACATTCATCTAACGTAAGCCGACAACAACATAACAAGTTAATAAAATTTACAGGACAATAGGTAATTTTGTCACTGAACTTTAAAAAAAAACGGTAGAACTAAAATTTTTTGTTCTATTTTCAGATTGAAATTTGAGAACATAAAAATTATGTTTCAAGATTATATGTTATATTATAATGTTATTTTTTCCTTATTTTTGTTTATATAGTTTATTTTCATTAATAAGTAAAAACATACCCTCCTCTATGATTAATGAAAATAAAATTGAAAATAATGAATATTCACTTCAAGAAAAAAAATTATTATTTTCACAAACGTTAAGCTATTGTATTAATTTTTACTAGAAACTTTGATGTTTGTTTTTTTTTTGGAATATCATTGCAAAAAAAACTTGACCCCCTACCTTTTTCTCTTTCTTTAAATAAATATAAATGAAAAGAGAAAGGGACAAAAAATTCAAAGCCATTCTTTATTTATAATTTCTTTGTTTTAAATTAATATAAAAATTACATCGTTTGCTTTTTTTTTTACAAAATTTATAAAAAATGTCAATAAATTAAAACATTATTAAAAATTAAAAAAAAAATCATTTGGAATACTAATATACTATATTTATAAGAGAAATATGTGCACTGTACAAATTTAAAAATTGACGGCGGAGGATGGCCGATTATGGACCTTTTTTAAACAATTAGAGACAAAGGGAATATTATATAAAGTCACTTATTTCGTTTGTAACTTGATGTTCAGAAACTTATTTATGTATAAGCCTCTAAACATATGTTTCCGAAGCACTACTTACTATATCTTGACATGTCTGAGAAACACTGATGTAATTTACTACGTACATGTACAATGTACATAGATAAACGAATAAGTTCATAAAACTTTTTGACTATTAATATTAATTAGATCTATTTCATAGTAGACTAAGACCTTGGTTTGCGTCCAAAAAACACGATGCAAAGCAAAACGACGGAAAGTGAATTACAACATTTTTTATTAGAAACCTTGTAAAAATCCAAGGTTCCAACAGTGTTTATTAATGTTGATGAAAGTAGGTGGACTACAACTCAGGGCCGGCCCTAGAGCCGAGCCAGTAAGGCCATGGCTCGGGGCGAACGGTTGATTGGGGCGCCAAATATATATAAAAAAAATTAAATCAATCCTCCGCAAGATATTATGTGCGTAAAAAGAAAAAAAAATATGTAAAAAAAAAATTTCTTTCGTAGATAAAGAAAATTCGAACATTGTACAGAGTGCATCATTTAGTCAGTATATTACATATATTAAATTTTATTTATGTATTAATATTTTATATATTAAAATAAAAATAAAATTGGGAGTTTATAAAAATACTAAATAAAAAAGTTTTAAAAACGACGTTGACTAAAAAGAAGAAAATAAAAAATTTTTTCCGGATTATTCACTGATTACAACAATCTATATCTAGAAACGTGGGGCGCATTTTTGAGATAATCTATGTGTCGTAAAATTTTTACTTGCGCAACTGCACATCTATATTATAGTAGATATGGGATCTGGCAACACTGTGGAGCTGTCAAGTTCATTTTTCTGCTGCGATTTTATAATTTTTTTTTTAAAAAATTGTAAAAATAAATAAAATTATTTATATTGATTCTTATGCAAGGAAACACCTAAAAATTATTTAAAATAATAAAAGAAAGAGGAAAATAATTACTGAAATAATTACGAAAAAGAGGAATAAAAAAAGTATATTTTTTTTCTTCTAACTGAGATAACCTCTAATTGTAGCGTGTTGAATGCAACAAAGCGACGGCGCCACGCCATCAAAAAGAGGAAGAGATCAGCTGTCTCCTGAAGTATTAGGGCAAAAAGCAAAGAAAAATATTGGCGATTTCGTCTTAACATCACAAGTAATGCCGGGGTCGGATCCATTTTCACAGCAAATAACAATGGAAGCGTGTCCCTCTCAGCAAACCTGGAGTTCACTGATAGAAAATATTAGATCTATTATCAAAGAAGAAGTGAGCAATTTAGCGACCAAAGATGACATCAAAAATGTGCAAATAGAAGTAGATAACATAAAAACAAGCAATGCCGAAATAAGTCAAAAATTTATGATAATGGAGCAGAAACAACAGCATTTAGAACGAAAACTAGAATTTCTGGAAAAAGAACGATGTGAAAAAAGATTGGTATTTAAAGGTGTGACCGGGAAGGGAGATGAGAGTACCGTGATTAAAGGGCTATGCAAAGATGTATTAGAAATTGGGATAGAGCTTGGAATTGAGAAAATTTTAACATTTGGTACACAAGCGAAGCCAGTGTTTGTGGTAGAATTCAGCAAAAGAACGGATGTGAATTTAATAATAAGCAAAACAAGTAAACTGCGTGGAACAAATATCAATATTGATCGAGAACTAACAAAAAATGGAATTGAATGCAGAAATGCTCTCTTGAAGGCAAGGCGTTACCTACTGGCCATGGATAACAGTAAGATAATAAAAGTTAGAGGAGAAAATATGATCATAGAAGGTAAAAGGTTTTAGTGGAATGGACAGCAAATTACTTATGGTAAAAACGATGCAATTCATGAACTTAATAATATTTATAACAAAGATTTCAGTAACATTTATGAAAAACTGTGCCATGTTGAATCGTTTAAAAAAACATAGAGATATTTAAGAACTTTCGACGTATTCTGCTTATATGAAACACATGTTTTAGAAAAAGATATTGGAAATTATGAAAACTACTTTGAAAACTATAAGTTAAAATGGAAGCCAGCATCAAAAGAGGCCAATAGGGGAAGAGCTTCAGGGGGTATCCTATTAGCAATTAAAAAAAATAAAATAACAGACAACATTAGTTTCGAAAAGAGTGCGTCTATTGTTTCTTGTGGTAATAATGTACACATACTTATAATTGAATTTTTCAGTTTTTTTTTTATCTGTTTTCTTTTTAAAGTTAACCTATCTAGAATATAAGAAAAATGAATGGATATTGAGTAAAATTTTGTAAATTTTTAGTTGAATTTTTTTTGATAAAAAATAAAGTGTATGAAAGTTTAAGCTGAGAAATGATAATTTCAGTAAAATAAGCCAGACTGACAGACAGCGAATAGCTATAGTCAGAATTTGTTTATTTAATAAGATTTAAGATGTTAAAATGAAATGAATAAATGAAATAAACTTAACTAACTAACTAACTAACTATAGTAGAGATATGGTCAACGTAATTAACTCGCGTACACGCGCATTTTCGCACGTAAAAAAACTGTTTTTTTTTACCTGTTATGTTCAACGCCGTTCAATCGCGAAAAATAAATATAAAAAAAAATCAAAATTTAAATATTTTTAGGAATTTGAAATTTAATATTATTTTAAAAAAATTTTTTTTTTTTAATTTAAATATATTTTAGAAAATTATTACAAAATGAAAATTAATCCACTTTTTTATTTATTATTTTTTTTTTTGGTTCAAAATAATATTTTTTTTCCATAGCAACGATATAATAACAATACAAATGTTTTGACAATCTACGTCGTAAATACTGGGAAAGTTAAAATATTTGAACTTTTACGTGCGTAAGCTACGTTTTACGTCGTTGCTTATAACATCTATCATATATTTTCATACAATTTGATTCTTTACGTGCGTACACGCGTGTGAATTACGTTCACCATATCTCTAGTATTACTGCCTTGGAAGGCCCAAAAATTGATCGCTGGGTAGGATGTAAACAAATTTTTTGTTACAGAATTTGTGTGTTTAATTATTCCCTCTTTTTGTGTGCTGAATTTGAATGAAATCTGACGTACTTTATTTGTGAAAATTTGATTGCAAAATTTCGTGGACAGACAAGCAGACAAGAAAGTGACTTAATAAAAACGTAAAAATATTTTTTTAATAATTCATAATTTAGGTTAAACAAAATAAAGTTTTTAGCTATTCTGTTTTTTAATAGTTTAAAAATGGGGACCCCTGGCCTAGGGCGCCACAAAGGCTCGGGCCGGCGCTGCTACAACTCTAGAAACAATGTTGCGGTGATTTTATCTTAGAAATAGAAAAAAAATAATAATGATAAAATTACACCATAATTTTTTTTAAACCTAATTAAAGTAAAAATATTAAATTCAAAATTGACAAAAACAAAAAAAAAAGGAATTAATTGCATTTTTTTATTCAAGAATTTTTAAGTTGGAATAGGTCAAGTAAAAATAAAACGCAACATTTACAGAATAATAACCTGATGTAATATTTTGTAAATTTTGCATAATTACCTTTTATTTTGTTTTTATATGAAACTGTTTTGATTAAAAATCATATAATAGAATTGATTTCTTTTATAACAATTTCATATTGTGTTTTACCACAAAACAAAAAAAAAGGTAAATGATGTTTTTATTTGTTTTCCCTTTGTCTTTAGGAGTTGGAACTTGCCTTCCTCAGCTTAAGTGGATTTAATTCACTAAACTGGGAAGACAAGTCCAACAGAGTACACTAGAATGTGAGCCACACAATTGCCACTTCTAGTGAATCTCAAAAGCCCGCTCTTAGTGGAGGATTCTTGGGTCTATTTAAGAATCCAAAGCTAAGACATCGCCGGTAACCACATAGAGTTTCCTTCCGCAGACCCATACTACGTTGTGGTGCTGCATCTGGCTCCCCTGCCACACACCTGGATCCAAGAGCTCTGAGCAATCAGCAGCCTAGATCCTAGTGGGTGTCAGGAGAACAGATGTAGAGGATAGACTTCACTGGTCTTTCCCTGTCCCAACCAAAACGCGCGGTACCCGGTTGGGATAGGAATCGAGTAAAATGACCAGAGAAAATCTATCCGATCGGCTAAAATTTTATTTCCCAACTATTATAGCTTAGCTTACCAACCAAGCCACGAATTGAAATTAGGGGTACATTTTTTTGAAATCCCGGATAATTAATTAACAAAATCCTTTTTTTTTATCAAAAATTTAAATAAAACTAAAAATTTTACTTTGTTTTTACATAACATAAATTAAAAGTTTTGGTGAAGTAGAAACTTTTCACCTTGTTAAATTTCAATAAAAATTTTTTTTTTAACATACCTATATTCCTATATAAAAAAAAAAAAATTAATCATAATTAAAACTGACCGTTCATAATAAATTTTTTTTAAGGTCACTAAACCCCCTTACATAACTGAAGCTTAACTTCAACAAAAAAAAAATTGTTTTGATTCTCAAATAACATAAGTTTGAGTTAGATTTTTTTTATTTTTGATAAATTTATAAACCGGGTTTTGTTTCATTCATACACACAAAAAAAAAACTCAGTATTTCTAACAAAAATATTTCTGTTGCCATTTAACAAAATTCAATCTTTAATTTTAATAAAAAATTTGTAAGAGGAATACAATATTTGTTATTTTAAGTGGATAGAAATTGTTAACGTTAAAGAAAGCTTCTTTGTATTAACAAAAATTAAAATTTCTAAAATTAACAAATATGATCGTTAATTCAATAAATAAGTTTTGACTTTTAAAAAAAAAAATTTCAATATTATGTGGATTAGATAAAAAATTTCATTGTTGTAACAAAACTAGCATTTGGTTTTTTTTAACAAAATTTTTAATTATAACAACAAAAAGATTTAATTTGAAATCTCTTAAAGTAACAAATACTTGTATCATATTAACAGAATGTTTTTTGGTAAAACAAAATATTTTTTTAACGTACAAAATATATTCTGTTCGAACTTATATTTTCCATTTTACACATTGCCGTAAATGTAGTTCATAGCTCAGTGGCAGAGTTCGTGGATTGCAATGTTTAGGACAGTGGTTCGAAGCTACAAGCGGGCATGAAAAAATTATTAAATAAAAAAAATTTAAAAAATAAATAAAATAAAAAAAAAAAAAAATAAATTAAAATTGAAAAAAAAAATTATAATTTAAAAAAAATGAAAAAAAAAAAAAAAATAAAAAATTAAAAAAAAATAAAGAAAATTAAAAAAAAATAAAAAAAATTGAAAAAATTAAAAAAATTAAAAAAATAAAAAAATTAAAAAAAAAATTAATAAAAAAAAAATAAATAAATAAAAATAAATAAATAAAAAAAAAATTTAGTCTAGTAAATTTTTTTTTTTGCATTTGCGGTGTTTTTGCTGATGAATTTGAAAGGTTTTTGGTTTTGGGGTATAACAAACTTTGTTTTTGTAAAGATACAAATTATTCGTAAATTTAACACTATAATAATCGTTAATCTGACAAAAATAACGAAATATTTTATTACATTAACACAATATTTTGAAAGCGATTTTAACATAAATAATTTATCTTTAGAACAAATATTTCTGTTGGCGCTATACGAACAAAATTTATTTGTTGTTTTAATCTACATTTTTAGTTCGAAATACTGAGTTTTTTTTTTGTGTGTACCCATTGGAAATACTTCAAATTTCTTTTTTTTAAAATAAAATTTTTTAAACCAACTTTCTTAATCAATAATTTTCCACAATGGAAATAAAACTTTAAATTAAATAAAATTTCATCCTTCTTTTCCAAATTTACTTTTATTGGAAATAAATTGACTCCATATAATTTTTTTTTACCTATATTTATGAGTTTTTTTAAAAAAGAAAAATTACTAAATACTTAATACTAAATAAAAATGATAGTTAATTTTTATGAAATGTTATGCCCAATGCAAAATTTTTAAAATAATTTTTGCCTAAAACTTAATACAATAACAATAACCAATTAAAATAGGAAATTTTATTAATAGGGAATAATAAAAATTTCATGGCTTGTATAAGTAGGCTAGGCTATAGATATTTCTCCCAATTTTTTTTTATAACAAAATAAATAAATTAAATTAATTTATAATTTGTTTTTTTTTTGTCTATTGTGTTTTACCACAAAACAAAAAAAAAGGCCATACTAAAATTATGGAATAACAATGTAAACAACTACTGAATTATATTTCATATCATTTGATGACACCCTTTTTTTTTTATGCAAAAAAAAAAACAAACTCAGCTTATAACAGCACCTCAACTTCAAGCTACAATATCATAAAACAACTAAAAAAAAAGTTAAGTGGCTGATTCATCGCCTAGCAATTCATCGCGAAGAAATTCATCGCCAGCAATTCATCGCCAGCAATTCATCGTCAAGCAATTCATCGTCAAAAGTTCATCGCCAAGCAATTCATCGCCAATCAATTCATCGCCTGCAATTCATTGCCAGCAATTCATCGCCAGCAATTCATCGCCAGCAATTCATCGCCAGCAATTCATCGCCAGCAATTCATCGCGAGCAATTCATCGCCAATTGGTGATTGCGTAGAGTCGGTGCCCAAACCACTAAATACAGAAGCTTTTTTCTTGGAAATGGTCCGTTTCGGAGATTTGGCCCCTCAAAATTTTCATACATTTTTCTATGGAAAAATTTTTTTTTCCTCCGAAATATATAAAAAAAAAAAAAAAATTAGCCCGATGTGGCAGAAACTTGGTGAGGAAGTAGAGGCGGTTCCCAAATCACCAAATTCAAAATTTTTTTTTCGGAATTGCCCCGAGATATGGCCACTCAAAATTTTCATACATTTTTGGATGGCAAAATTTTTTTTTCGCCGAAATATAAAAAAGAAACCAAAAAAAAAAACATAAAATATGAATCGCCAGCAATTCATCTGGTGATGGATTGCTTGGCGATGAATTGCTGGCTATGAATTGCTGGCGATGAATTGCTAGCGATGAATTGCTGGCGATGAATTGCTGGCGATGAATTGCTGGCGATGAATTACTGGCGATGAATTACTGGCGATGAATTGCTGGCGATGAATTACTGGCGATGAATTACTGGCGATGAAATGCTTGGCGATGAATTGCTTGGCGATGAACTTTTTGACGACGAATTGCTGGATGATAAATTGCTGTCGATGAATTACTGGCGCTGAATTGCTTGGCGATGAATTGCTAGGCGATGAATTAGCCTAGATTCAAAAAAAAAAAAAATTTTTTTTGAAAACTGCACATAATATGCAATATGTATTACATATATGTCCAACTAATTATGTTTAATCAAAGCAAATACATATAATATATGTAAAATAAGTCTACTGACTGAATATGTTATGTAAATATTGTTGTAAAATAAATAAAAACAATACAACAAAACAAATATAAAACAAAATAAAATTTGGAAATGTTCATAAATTATAATTAAAGAAATATATTAATGAATTTTATATCTGAAAAAAAATAAAAATAAAAAAAACATATCGATTATCAAATCATGTTGCACAGACACCCAAATTGATACAGTTTAGTTTAGATTAAAATTGTCGTAGGTATACTTAACCTTCTTTTTTTTTATGTCAATAAAGTTTAGATTTTTTTTTGAAACAAAAATGTTTTTAACTTAAATTATTGTTTCCACAGGTCCCATTAGATAAAAGAAATGCTACTGTAAGATCCAGCTATAGATGGCCATGCCCATGAGCTGAAGAATGACGTCAAAGTCATTTAGATTTAAGTTTTTTTTATTTGAATTGGTTGGAGTTTCTCGAATATTTTTTTTATTGACAACTTCTTTTCACCTTCTTCATAAAAAGACATCCTATAAATATTGTTATGAACCCCCCTGGTGTTCACTGTCCGTACCCACCCACCGACGAGCTTAGACCCAGCCTTTGAACAGGATGTCCTTAGACAGTGGACTGAACACCAGATTCATAGTTGAAAGTAGAGCACTTTCTCTTTCCTCTACCTTGACCAGTTTCTCTTTTATCATAAGATATGATACGATTCTTCATGAGTTCATCTTGAACTCAGAATTTTTGTATTTATATACACCCCTGTTTTCATCATAAAAAATTATCATAAAAAATGGCGCCCAACGTGGAAAGACTATGAGTCCTACCCTTCTCAAAGAGGTGGCAGACTTAAGAGTCTCTACCCTTTGACAATTAATAAGGCAAAAAAAATATATATATATATAATAATAAAACAAGTAATTTGTTTGAATTCCTCTTCTGAACTGATTTTTATTTTTATTCCAGAATTAAATTTTAAGTACAGTTTTACATTTTTTATTTCGAAATAGAATCTTCTTAGTTTTATCTATTTTTCTTATAGTTCACACAGAACTTATTACATTGAAAAAGATAAGAGAAAGCTTAATTTGCATTTTATTACTTCAAGATTAATTCAATTTGCATTAATTTTGTTCTTAAAGAATTTATTTTATAAAACAGTTTTAAACCAAATATGATTTTATGGGGTTGAAGCCTAATTATATAACTACTCCACCCCGAAAATTAGTTTGCGTCTCTGCAAACTGCTCAATTTATCTTTCTCATTTGTTTTTTGAATTATTTGTACATTTGCTGTATTTTTTCTATAAAATTTTACATAAAAATTATTATTATAGTGACAATTACAATGATAATAAAAGTATAAGAACTGTAAACTAATCTTTGTTCGAATTTAACATAATTTATTATTTCTCTATTTTCAATGTGTTTTCTATGTAGTGTTTCTAGTGTGAGATTTTGAATTCGTTTAGTGTAATTAAAGTCTGTTAAATGTAGTATAATTTTGTTTGTTATATTTTGCAATGTATTTTGGAATATTAGTTCGTGTATTTGAATTTTACAATTTATAAACTTAAGTATGCTATTTCCTTTTATTACAATATTTTGATCCATACAATTTTTTTCGATTTCCGTTAACGGAAAATTTTTAATTATTAACAAATCGTCGAAAACTTCTTCAACAGAAGGGTTTTTATTAATTCGAATGTTACATGTATTGTTCTTATAAAAAATTTTTCTTATACAACTATTAGTATGGAATTTTAAATTCTTCTTTTTTACATCATTGGAATATTGATAGATACTGTTTTTATTTATAATAATTTTTTCGATTTTATAATCTAATTCTTCAAATTTTTCGTTCGGAAATGGAATTATCAAGCCGTTGTAAAAAGTTTCGGGTGAGAATTTTGAAATGCCTAATGCAAATATGACAATTTTGTCTTTAATTAAAACGTAATTTTTTATAAAAGCTAGATTCTTCGATGTAATGTTGTGTTTAATAATTTCTTCGTCTGTCAAAATGTCGTGTGCTAGTACGTCTAATTTACTTAAAAGTATAATGTTGGAAATTTTTTCAATTTGTTTATTTATAATAGAAATGTCAGCGTAAATTTGGAAAGTAAATTCGATTTCTTTGGCAGTAGTTAAAGCTTTTAGTGATTCGTTTGTAATTTTGTTAAAAGTTTCTTCAATTTGTTTTTGTCCCGTGTTAACATGTTCTGTGATTTTATTGAGATTTTTGATAAGATTATTGTTAATGAAAACTTGTTTGTTAATTTGTTCTGTTATTTGTTTTGCGTTAATGTCCACATTTTGTAAATGTTTCTAAATTTCGTCGGCGTCGTCATTGACCATTGTACCGAAAGAGTATTTTAAAGCAGAACCGACCATGTTAATGAAACCTCGTTTAAATCTTTTTTGTAAGTTTTGTGGTAAATGTCTGTAGATCTTGTTTAGCGGTTTTTAATTCCCTTTCTAAAAGTTTGTAATTATTAGAAAATCTAGAAATGTTTAAAAATAATATGTTGGTTTCAATTTTCTCTAATATGTCCGAAAAGTCCTCTAAATTTATAACGTGTAGTATTTTCTCATAGTGGTCCACTATTGGTGGATTATCCAGTTTGAAAACAATGAAGCCATTATCATTTTGGATTGGGATGACTTCAATAGATTGCGCTCGTATGAGTGTAAAAAGTAGTGAAAATATTATGTTAAAATACATTCTGCAAAAGAGAGAAACAAGAAAGCAAATTAGTCCTGGTATTTAAATCTACGTTTAAGTTGTGTTTCGTGGTATTTTATTCGTCTGTTGTTACTGTTGTCTACTGTGTATTCTCCAAATTTTTTATATTTATGTCATTTTTTGTATTTGGGCTTGTTTTTTATTACAGTTCTATTTCTTACTACGTTATCGTTTATTTCATAATTATAGTCCCGATTTTTATTTAAATTTTGTGTACGATCTAATTTTTCTTGATTGAATTTTGTGGCTAAATTTGTAATGTCATTTTTATCAAAGTTTTTAATAATAAAATCAAAAGGGCGAATTTTGGTGGTTGAGTAAATAGTATTGTTATAAAAAAGTATGGCTTTGTGAATTCGTTCGTCAAGTTCCCCTATGTTGGTTTTTTCTGCCTCCATTATACGTAAATGTTCATTCAAGGTACCGTGCAGTCTTTCTACGTCTGAATTTCCCGTCTTTTTTCCGGCCGTTGTGACGTGTATTTCAATGTTATTGTCTTTTAGGTAAAGGTCTATTGCGTTATGTAGTAAACATGTCTCGTTATCGTGTACCTCCTCATTTTCCCTAAAAACTGAATTCTTTCTTTAAAAGCTTTTAAAATTGAAACCTAAGTCCTGTCGTTTAATTTATGAATAGTAGCAAATTTTGAAAATTTATCAATAGTAGTCAAATACATTACATTTCTGTAAGGAAACCAAATGTCATTGAGAACGATATCGTTGATAAAATTAGCATTTTCAGTTTATCTAAATGGGATTTTATTTGGGTGGCGATCATGTTTAGCCAAAATACAAATTTCACAATTGTTTATAAATTTAGTAATAAAGTGTAATAAGTCTGGGAAATAAAATTGTTCTTTTAATTCATTGAATACTTCGGTTATACCTCTATGGTTGTTACGTAAATGTTCATGTTTAATAATAGTTAATAATTTGTCTTCGTCAGTTACGTCCGTTAATTTTAGGTCAGATCTAACTAGTCGAAGGTTATGGTGGTTAGGGAAATATTTAAAAAATACCTTTTCCAATTCGCTAAATAACTCTTGGTTTTCAGAATAAACGCACATCGTACCTTTTTCTATGAGTATTTTTTCCATATAACCGAACAAGTCTGATATTTCCTTAATAAGTATAAAATTTTTAATCTTCTTATGTATAATTTTGATAGTATTTTTGGATTTTTCACCTAAATTTAAATAGATCTGATTTTTGTAAAAGTTTATGGGCTTGTATTTTATTCTGTCTTTTAAATTATTGTCAATCAAAGGAGTTGAAAGATTTTCGTTATTATAAAGTTCCTGAATAACATTAATCACGAATAACATTAATAACACCCTAAAATATTTAACTGCCCAGACAATGGCGAGAAGCTCTTTTTCGATGACCGAACATCTTTTCATGATCGTTCAAAGTGCGAGACGCGTAGCATACTAGGTGGCTATTTTGACTTAAAACAGCTCCAATAGGCGTAAATGTTACGTAAATGTTCATGTTTAATAATAGTTAATAATTTGTCTTTGTCAGTTACGTCCGTTAATTTTAGGTCAGATCTAACTAGTCGAAGGTTATGGTGGTTAGGGAAATATTTAAAAAATACCTTTTCCAATTCGCTAAATAACTCTTGGTTTTCAGAATAAACGCACATCGTACCTTTTTCTATGAGTATTTTTTCCATATAACCGAACAAGTCTGATATTTCCTTAATAAGTATAAAATTTTGAATCTTCTTATGTATAATTTTGATAGTATTTTTGGATTTTTCACCTAAATTTAAATAGATCTGATTTTTGTAAAAGGTTATGGGCTTCTGGGTTGATTTTATTCTGTCTTTTAAATTATTGTCAATCAAACGAGTTGAAAGATTTTCGTTATTATAAAGTTCCTGATTAATAACATTAATCAGGAATAACATTAATAACACCCTAAAATATTTAACTGCCCAGACAATGGCGAGAAGCTCTTTTTGTATGACCAAATTTTTTTTTTTCATGATCGTTCAAAGTGCGAGACGCGTAGCATACTAGGTGGCTATTTTGACTTAAAACAGCTCCAATAGCATAATTGGACGCATAAGTCGTTAACAAAAAAGGTTTTTGAAAATCAGGGCTTTTGAGAATTGGCTCACTAATTAATAACTGTTTGAGTTTGTTTAAAGAAGCTATGTACTCAGGATCACATACATTAATTTTGAGATCCTTTTTTAAGTATTTAATGATGGGATAAGCTACCCGTGCATAGTCTTTTATAAATTTTCTGTAATAGCCGGTTATTCCAAGGACTTGTTATATTTCTTTAATCGTCGGTGGTAGTTTTAAATTTTTAATACTGTCAAATTTTCTATAATCAGGTTTTATACCTTCCTCAGAAATAATATGTCCTAGATAGTCAGTAGTCTCGTCAGCAAAACTGCATTTGTCGATTTGTATCTTTAAATTGGTTTCTCTTAGTCTCTGTAAAATTTTTTTGAGTGATAATAAATGTTCGTCAAAACTGGTCGAAAAAATTAAAATGTCGTCAAGATAAACTACACAAATTTTGTTAATGTAGTCTTCGAGAATTCTATTCATTAACCGTTGGAAAGTTGAAGGAGCATTTTTTAACCCGAAAGGCATGCGTACGAATTCGTAGTGCCCGGTTGCAGTGGAAAAAGCCGTTTTTGCTCGATCTTCTGGAGCATCTTCCAGTTGGTGAAAACCTTTAGCTAAATCGATTTTCGAAAAATAAGTGCATTTACCGAGTTTGTTTATTTCGTCAATGTTGGGAAGTGGGAATCTATCCTCTATAGTCTGTTCGTCTGGGGCGTTATAAGGACTATCGCTAGCAACTATGATTTTTTGCTCAAGCATTTCTTTAATCTGTCTGTCTACTTCTTCTCTATGTATTTCGGGATATCGGTATAATTTGGAAAAAATGGGGGTATCAATTTTGGTCTTAATGTGGTGTTTAATTTCGTTGGTAAATGTCAACCTATTTCCTTCAGAAAAAAATAAATCTTGATAATTGCTTAAAATGGTTTTCAATTTCATTGTATCACTTTCGTTTTGGTGTTTTGGGAAAATGTTTACAGGGATGGTTCCATTATAAGTTTCATTACTGAATATATTGGAAGAGTCAGAATTAGAGCATTTTTGATGGTAACATTCTTCATCTAAGTTAAGGAAAAAGGGAAGAGTCGCATGTCGAGTGTGTAATAGTCTATTTTTATAGTCAATAACTGCTTCTAAGTCAACTAAAATATTGTTTCCAATTAATCCATCGAAGTTTGAATGAAATTTATATTCTAGGAAAGTTACGAAATGATCTTTGTTTTCATTAAATTCTTTAAACATTGGTATTTTATAGATAGCGGTAGTCTCAATGTTTCTATTTAAAACTTTCAGAGGTATATTGCTAACATTAGGTCTCCATTTTGGGTTACAGAGGTTTGGGTTTATTATACTACTTTCTGCACCACTATCGATTATAAATTTCATATTTCCTTGTTGGGATTTTAGTACTATATATGGTAGTCATTTGAGGCCTGGTCTTGAAAATTTGATTGGAAATTTGATTGAAAGTCCAAGATGGGTTCTTCGAAATTATTTTGTAGGTCTTCGTAAAAAATTGGTTGTTCGAAAGTATTGGGTTGTTCGTCAAAAGTTTTAGAATTTTCGTTTACTGTAATGTCCATTGGTTCGACTCGGTCTCTTATATTCAAGCTCCTGTTATTGTTGTTGTTTGTATTTGTATTAAACCGATTAATATTATTAAATTGTTGAGTGGGAAAATATTGGTTTCCGTGGAAAAAAGGATTATTATTATTATTAAGTGTGTTGAATCGATTTTGTTGATTATTATTACTATTGTTTGGTTGGTTCGAAATTTTGTTACGATTATTACTGAAACTATGAGGTTAATGTTGGAATTATTTTGAACGAGATTGTTTCTATTAAAATTTTGTTGATTATTAGAGTAAGAATGAAAACGTTGATTAAAATTATTGTTACTATTATTTTCATTAGGTCTGTAATTATTTTCGTTTATGTTCCGATGATAAGTATTATTATGGCTAAAACCGTTTCTATTAGTATTGTATTGGTTGGTATTGTATTGGTTACTATTTCCGTTAAAATTAAATTTATTCTCTGTATTACGAGTTTCATTGATTTTTCTATTTGTGCTCATAAAATTTCTCGGGCTTGCGTTCTGTGTATTCTGAGTGTAGCCTAGGTCATTGAGCAATTTGTAGGCGGCATTCAATGTTCCAGGATTTCTACATTCCACAATGTTCTTCGCCAATGGTGGCAAATTCGATGTAAAATGTTCTAACGCGAGTCTTCTGTTGGTTGCTAGATTGTCAGGGGTTGCGTTGTCCGACAAATAAAGAGAGTTATTGAGTCTACATAATAATAAGTTAATGTCTGAATAGAAAGTTTGAATGTTTCCGTTACAGCGCATCATGCGTAATTCGTCAAGTAATTTCGTCATAGAAGAACTAGACTTCAGTTCTGCGTGATTTGTAACTAAAGCCGTCTTAATGTCGTTCCAAGTAAGGTCAGAACCTGCTTTTATAAGAGTTTCCCTAGCGGGCCCTATTATTTTATCTAGGATGTATCCTTTAGCAACGTTTCTAGATACTTCTGGAATTGCATTTATTAAGGCTTGCCAAGGCTTCTATTCTGCCAATAAAAAGAGTTAAGCTATATTTATCACCAGAATACGGAGATATATAACTTATTTGTTTTGCCAAATTATTTAAAAGTTCTTGTCCTTCCATTTCGGAAATTTTAGGCACAAATTTATTCTTAGATAATTATCAATAACAAAATAATTATTTTTTTTAATCGAATAAAAAGAAATATAATTTATAAAAAAAATAGTGATAAACAAAGTAAAATTTTGAATCCAAATTGCTAAAATAAAAATAATTAAACTTACGTAACTTAACTTAAAAATTTTCGCCTGTTTAAATTTTCGATGCGTTTGTGGTCTTCTTGAATGGGTGAATTTGTTGATTGATGAAATTTCTGCTTCAATGATGAAGTGATTTATTTTAAATTTAAATTGTTATTTATAGATTTGTTAATAATAAAAATTTAGATTTTATGGTAAGTTTTATTAGAGTTTTATTTTAATTATTTTTCAAAAAATTTTTATTTTAATTTATAGGAATTAATTTATACAATGGAAATTCAAAATTTTTCTTCAAATAGTTTTGTCAAATTTTAATAAAAAACGTTTCTTGTTTAATAAAAATTTTTTTTGTAATCAATTTCAAGAATTTGGTTTAGCTTAAATATTTTTTTTTCACAAAATTAAGTAGTTCTAGTTTTTATTTTTCACTAATTTTTAGATTTTAATAATTATTTATTTCATTTCATATTAATTTCTTTTTTATTGTCATTTTTTTTTTTCAATTAAATTCTCAATAAAAATTTGTTCCTTTTTTTTTCTTATTCGTTATTATAAAATTTTTTTTTCAGAGATAGAAATTATTTTTTCAATAATTTACTAATAACTTTTGTAAAAAAAATTGTTGTTTATTTTTTTTTAATATTTATTTATTATTCAATATTTATTTATTTATTAATAATTAATTTACTTATTGTTAACTTTCTATAGAGATTGAATAATTTCCAAATCTCTATCTTCTAACTTAAAATTTTTATTTTCCAATAAAAATTATATTATTTCTTACGATTAAAAAATTTTTATTTTTTCAATAAAAACTAATTTTTTGAATTATTTTTTCAATAATTTCAATAAAAAATTTAAAATACTTTTTTTTTTGCAAATTAAAAAAAATTTAAAAAAAAAAATCTTCACCGACTGCGCCAATAATAAAACAAGTAATTTGTTTGAATTCCTCTTCAGAACTGATTTTTATTTTTATTCCAGAATTAAATTTTAAGTACAGTTTTACATTTTTTAGTTTGGAAATAGGATCTTCTTAGTTTTATCTATTTTTCTTAGTTTTAGTTCACACAGAACTTATTACATTGAAAAAGATAAGAGAAAGCTTAATTTGCATTAATTTTGTTCTTAAAGAATTTATTTTGTAAAACAGTTTTAAACCAAATATGATTTTATGGGGTTGAAGCCTAATTATATAACTATATACAAATGTTTTTTTATAAAAAAAAAAAAACACAGAGATATTAAATTAAAAATTTTACCTTATATATTTTAGAAACCCCAATTCAAAAATTTGGCTCTATTAAAAATTTTTTTTATATAATATTTTTGAGAAAATTTTCCCCTTACAGTGTGAGTACAGTTTAAAGTGTGGGCACAGTACACACTGGTAGATGCTGAGGTGAAAGTTTTTAGAAAAATATTTTAAAACTTTTTTTCTAATCCTATACTTTCTTTCTTCTTCTAAAATTTCACATTTCTCTTTTAAGTTCTCCTTGCAGTGTGAGTGCAGTTTAAAAAGTGGGCACGGTCCACACTGGTACATACTGGGGAGAAGCTTCAAGGGAACTGTAAAACTCTTTTTCTCTTCAAAAAAAAATTCAACATCGTACAGTGTGAGTGCAGTTTAAAATGTAGGCACAGTCTACACTGGTACATGCTGCGATTTTGAATCTCACATTGTACATGCAATAATGACAAAAATCCAAGTACAAGTTCCATGTCGACTTTTCTCCTTACAGTGTGAGTGCAGTTTAAAATGTGGGCACGGTCCACACTGGTACATGCTGGGGAGATCAGTCTAATTGGAACAATTTCTGTTTCTTAACTATCCAACTATTTTCTAACTTAATAGAGCTAATAACAATAATTTTCTTCCTTTTCCTACTTACCAACTACAACTACAGTAAGCATTTCTATTATTTAAAGGACCTATAAAAAAAATATATATGTATATAAATATAAATAAATTATTTATTATGTAAAGCAAACATTTTTTTAAATGAATTAATAAAAAATAAATTATATATGGTTTATATACTATAACATATTCTAGAAAAAAAATCCTAGAAAGAAATTTATATAATTTAGTAAACAAAAAATAAAAATAATAATTAGCAAATTTTTATTAAATGTCTGACAAAATAAGTCAAATAAAAAGCCTAGTAGAAACCTTGCGTCGACAAATTCACATAACAGAATACTTGGCTACACAACCAACTTCACTAGACTTCAGTAGACGATACCCAGACAACACCTCTGAAAATGGCACACTGCACACTTGAAAAAAATAAAGCGTTTTTCAATGCAAGATTTGCATCTGTCATATAGGATGCAATTTTAAACTTTTTCCAAAGTTAGGATTGCGCTTTTTTTAAATTAATGCTATTGAATCAAAAAACAATTTAATTTAACTACGTTTTTATATAAAGCGCTATTTGATTCTTTTTTTACTGCAATTTTTTTTTGTTATTTCATGCGACGCATTTTTTTCTCAAATAAATAGCACGCCATGCATCTAAAATGTATACGAAACTATTGCACTGAATTTTGAGTTGGTACTCGCATCTAAGTTTATCTAAGAGCCTTTTGCTTCGGATTTGAAAGCTATTTTTTCTTACACTTAACGAATGCTGCTCCCAATTAAGATTCAAAATATTGCTTGTGCTACCTCAGTGTTACCTCAACAATTGAAACTTGAAGAATGTAATATTATTTTAAATTAAGTTAACAAAAGTAAAACGTATTTCCTTTTTAAAATAATGTTTTTTTTCTTATTTATATCTAAGCAAATAAAAACAGTTTTAACTTTTCTGTTTGCTAAAAATAATTTTTAAGAATTTCTAATAAATTTTGAAACATAACCATTCCAAAATAGTTCAGTTCCAAATATTTACCTAAATTTCACACTTCGTAAGTTTGAACTCATTTCAATACTACCTTGTGTTAGATTAAGTAAATATTATAAACAATTCGAATGGAATTCTATCAAATGTCAAAGTAATCAGATTATAGATACAATAATAATAAGTATATTTTTCAGGGCTGCGGATTTTCCTTATAATATTTATATCCACTACTTAACCGCCTCGGCAAACTGGATGCGACAGACGCGACGCAAACGTTAATGACGTTAATGACCATATAATTTCACGTTAGCGACAACTGGTATTTAATAATTATTATTATATAATTGCAGTAATTATTTATGATCAACTCCTTTTCCTGAAACGATTTGTTACAATATAGCACAACTGCAAGCATTTTTAATAAATCAATACATTACAATTCTGTGTATTCAATTTTATATGTGCAGTAAATTATACCCTTAATAATGTAAATTATACCCTCAATAATGTTGATTTCTTTTTGAAGTTTTCTTCCAATTCTTTCCTACTATACTAAATAATTTGAGTTTCTTGTAAACGTTTTTCCTCCGCTTATCAGATCAAAATATTTTTGTTATTTAATGCAAGAAAATTGAGAATAATCTATTCTTATTGGTAAAAATTAATACATTCTATTAATCTATAAAATCAGTATATTAGAATACAATAAAAAAAAACAATAACCCTGATCAATTACGAATAAATATAAATACAATTAATGTCTTTAGTATATTTTTAAAAATTTTTCAATACTCACTAAAATTCATAATTATATTTTTTTTGTATTAAAATGGTGCTGTTTTTCAGGATTTGCTCTATAATAGAGTCGAAAATCGTGGCTATTTACTATCAAGACTATTGCGAGTAAGACAGAAAATTTACTCCATTGAAGAAAAAATTAATGGTTTTTCTAGTAGAAAAAGAAAAATTCAGCCGACAACGAGCTCAAAAGAATTTCCTATTCAAGATTTAGAAGAGGAATTTAATTCAAATGAAGATATTATTGTTTTGAAAAATCTAAATGCGAATACACAAACTGTAATGATTAAACGGAAACTTGCGACAACTTTATCAATTCGGGAAAAAGCTTTAGAAGAAAATGTTATTAAAAAATTGTCGGTTACTTTCCCCTTTTTCTTCATTGATTCTGAATTAGTTAGTATTTATTTTATTTCACAATAAATTCCATAATAGTTTTTTTTCTAAATTTAATTTATATTTTATTTGTTATTTTTAGATAGTAATAAAATGTTTAATTTTTCGATTGTTTTTTCAGATTTTGTTTGATTTCGAACTACGTTTTCCAAAAACCCATAAAAATTTTTTGAATAAGTGGAATATTGTTAGTTTACAAATTAACAAAGTTGCCACCAGTTTAAAAGGACCAACTTTTTTAGGCATACCAGAAATAAAAGGTTTGTTTTAATATAAATATATAGATATAAAAAATTCTGTAAAAAATAGATAAAATATTATAAGATACAACATCATAATTGAACCTTTTTTTATATATTATGCAGATTGGCCATCTTCTATCCAAGAAATTTTTACTTTGGTCAATATTTTGCCTAATAATATTGGAGGAAAATCTTCTGCCAAAATTAAGCGAGAACCTTTCTCAAAAATTATTGAAAGAATAATTACTTTCAAAAAGGTAAATTTTTAGGAATATATGTTTATGTGTTTTTCATTACATTAAAATCTATTTTTATTTTACATTTTAATTAAATCTACCTGTAAACGAGCTTATTAATAAAGATTGTAATCATCCCTATCTAATAATAACGGGAGAAAACTTATCAAATTGGACATCATTGTATTTATGTGTTGAGTTCGAGCTTATTCCGTTGCCTTCAAATTTTAATTTATTGGATGGTGTCAATATTCTGTACCAGGCACATTACGTCTTTGGTCAAAAATTTGCCGATCAACTTAAAACATTTTGGACTTTTATAGGCTTCTTCTTTTTCGAAATCACAACTCTAAACACAACTATAAGAATTAGAGAAGTAGCCAACATTCTAAGAAAATTACTTGAAGAATAAGTAAGTTTATAATAGTATAATATACTATAATAGGTTTTTTTTTATGCTAATTAGTTTTTTTATATTATAATATTTTAAAATAATAGTTATTAATTCATAAAAATAATATATTTGTAATAAGTATTTTGAAGATTGTAATCTTCTAATTTCTCATTTACGTTATCAAGAATTTATTAAGGAAAACAGTGAGGCTGGAATAAAATGTATCATTAGTAGAAGCTGTGAATATGTTTTTAGGTCTTTCCATTCTTTAAAAAAACATTTGAAAAAACATGACTTGGGTGACATCAATGGTAATAATGACAAACAAAAAAAAATTCAACCTGCATTGAATATAGTTTTTTCTCCTGACAAAAATTTAAATACCAATAGTATCTTCACAAGCAGTATTGACACTTTAAACGAAAAAGTAGCAGATTTTTATTCACATTTAGTAGAGATAGGACTGCCTGAGCAAACCATATCAGAAATTTTTTCGGGTACTAAAAGTATTACTACAGATATTTTAAATTTTATGGAAATTTCTTCAACACATCAAAGGAAAATTTCAGGAGTAATGCAAACATTAAATTCGTATCAATCCAAGTATAGACGACAAAAAATTTTAGCTGAGAGTTTTTACTACGTAACTATAATTGAAATGCCTATAGGACTAAGGTGGGAAACTAGATTTAATAGAAAGATAGGCGATTATAGAAGGGTTCTAGTTCAAAATCGTTTTCAATATGTTCCAATATCAGACACTTTAAATAAAATTTTTCAAAATTCTAAATTTCGCGAATTGTTTATTAATTTCAACAAAACACATATATGCAATTTGCGAACTTATAAATACTTCTGTTGTGGTAATGTTTTTAAGTCAGTGAAGGCAAGTTATGAAGGCAGGTCTTTAGTTTTGATTCAGCTTTATTATGATGACTTTGAAGTTGCTAGAGTTCTAGGGAGTAAAACAATTATACATAAAATAGGAGCCATCTATTTTACAGTCGTTAACAACGTTCCTTATCTTAAATCAAGGCACCATCAGATATTTTTAGTTTCACTTTTTTATGCGAATGATTTGCACGGTAATTTCAATTTGAATAGCATTTTAAAACCAATTAGTGAAGACCTTAAAAAACTAGAAGATTATGGTATTCTTATCGATAATTACGGAATCATTTACGCAACACTTTCTAGTCTTTCCCACGATAACTTAGCTGCAAATGAGATGGTAGGCATGATTAAATGCTTTTCTTCTGGAAATTTTTGCCGCATATGCACAATGAGTAGAGAAGTATCGAAATTAAGTTTCAGTGAAGACGAAAGTCTTTTAAGGAATGAAAAGTCATACGATGTTCTTGTTGATCAACCCAATTTGAAAAAAGTTAATTACTCAAAAACTAAGGGTATTGCCCGAAAATCTGTTTTGAATGATCTTTCATATTTCCACACAATGAAAAATTTAAGCGTTGACTTTATGCATGATGGTCTTGAAGGTTTCGTCAGCTTAGGATTAAAATATCTGTTGGAGTTTTTTATACAACAAAAATATTTTTCTAATATTGAAAGACTAAATGACTTTATTTCTTCTTATAATTTCGGTTTTATCGATAAAAAAAATAAACCTTCTTCAATAAATTTTGAAAAAAGTAATTTAGGCCAAAATGCAATTCAAATTTTATGCTTAGCCTCACATTTCACTTTTATTTTTGATAAAATTTACAACGAAGAGGATTATCTGCAGTGGCAATGTTTATTTTCACTCTTAGGCATCTTGAAAATTGTTTTATCGTATGAAATAAGTGAAAAAGATCTAAAACTTTTGGAAGATAAAATCACTGCCCACCTCGAGTGTATCATAAATGTTTTTCATAAAAATCTTACACCCAAACAACACTTTCTAACTCACTACCCTAGAGTTATTCGAGAAATGGGTCCTGTTATTCACATGTGGACAATGATATATGAGTCAAAACATAGATATTTTACTAAAAGAGTATCACAAAATTTTATTAACATTTGTAAGACTTTAGCACAAAAACATCAATATATGTTGGCTTCAATTTGGAAAAAAATTAATTTTGAAAAAAAGGTTATTAAAGGTAAGAAAACTCTTGTACGAAAAAACAATAACTTTTTAACAAAACCACTATATAGATTTTCTTTCGTTGAAGAAGAATTTCATTATAAAAAAGGATTCTTTATTATAAAAGAAAAAAACCCTGATGATGATAATATTGTTTATTTTTATGAAATTTTGGAAATATACGAAAGTGAGTATGAAATTTATTTTTGGCTTATTGAGTACATGGGGGTTTATGATACGTTTTATTCCAGCTATCAAATTTTTAAATGTAGTGATAAAGAATAATATTTGAAACTTACGCAACTTAAATTTAAACAAAGCTTTGAAAAGCATATTTGTGGTAATAATAATAAATATTACATTATTGGGCATAGCGTTCGTTTCATATAGACATTTATTTGTAAGATTAATTTTAGTTTGAAATTTCTTTTTCAATATAGGTATGTAAAACTGACTGCTGCAGAGTTAAAAACAATATTATATTTTATATATAAGATTCATATTTTGCAAGTTTTTTTTTTTATTTTTTAAATTGAATACTTTTTTTTTATATTTCATAAAAGAATTTATTTTTCTTACTTCCTTATAAAACTTAAACATAAACATATAAAATGTAATAATATTTTTGTATTTTTAATAATAAGTTTTAATTTTGATTAATAAAAAGAAACAATGTAAGTTTGAAATATACGTTTTATTTTTAATTGATCTTAAAACAATTTCAGAAAAATTCTGCCATTGACACGCTTTATTTTGATGAGCTAACTAATGAAGAACTTTTATTGCATTACTAATATCATTTCAGCTTAATTAGAAGAAGGTTCCCAAATGCAATATAATTGCACTCAAAAATTAATAAAAATTGCATCTAATAATTTTGAAAACTAGTTGCTTTTTTAAATGGAGCAACTGTATTAACTTAAAATTAGGTGCAAATGCTGATAAAAGCGGAGTTACAGACGTCGTCTACTAAAAGGCAACTAGAACACTTAATTTAAGTGCAGTAGCATCATATTTTGTTTAAGAGCAAATACTAATTTTATAGATGCATTGGATATCTAATTTTTTAGATTTATAAATGCACTTTTATTAAGGTTACTTTGCATTCTATATGGGAAAGATGCTTCGGTTTCGGAATTGGAATTTCTTGCATCATATGTAAAAGTGACGTAGCTTTAAATGTTTTTAAGAGCAAATAGCAATTAAAAATAAAAATACTTAAAAGTTGCTCCGAATTATGGTGTAAAAAATGATGGATGAGTATGCAGCGTTATTGCATCGCATATCGATGATTTTTTTTATGTGTGTGGGTTCCCAATCTTCAGCAATTAGTCACCAAACAAAGTATTCAAACTCTCCAATGAGAAGAAAAAAAAATACGGAGTACCTCAGATCTAGCGCCCCAAGAAATCGAGGCCCAAGATCCAACAGACTAAGAAATACTGAAGAACAATATTATAATAGGCACGTACCGCAATATGACAGGGAATTCAATCTCAAACGAGGTTGAAAACTTTGTAAAAAATATGGACAATCAAAGAATTGGTCACAATATCTCAGATCGCGTATTACTTAATAACTTCCATCAGTTACTCAACACCACAGTAAAAAAGTGGTATTTTCTTTATTTTAGAACCCACAATAAACAAAATACTTCCTGGAGGAGTTTTAGTTCAGCCCTCATAGATGAGTACGCTGATACCCTGGATGAAGATTTGAAAATCTTGAACCTAATTACCAGAAAATAAAAGTTAAGAGAAACATGGAGGGAATATATTCTATCCATCACAGAAAAAAATTTGCTCGTACTAATAACTAAATAATTCGTTAAAATCAACGAAAAATTCGTTATTTTGGCTACAACGAACATTTCGTTGAAAAAAGCTCGTAGTTCGTTAAAAAAGTTCGTTATACCCCAAAACCAAAAACCTTTCAAATTCTTCAGCAAAAGCACCGCAAATACGAAAGAAAAATTTTACTAGACTAAATTTTTTTTTTTATTTATTTAATTTTTTATTTATTTCTTTTTTATTTTTTATTTTAATTTTTTTTTTATTTTTTTTTTTATTTATTTATTTATTTATTTTTTTTTTTAATTTTTTTTTATTAATTTTTTTTATTTATGTTTCTATTTTTATTATTTATTTTTTAAATTTTTTTATTTAATTTTTTTTTAATAATTTTTTTTATGCCCGCTTGTGGCTTCGAACCACTGTCCTAAACATTGCAATCCATCAACTCTGCCACTGAGCTATGAACTAAATTTACGGCAATGTGTAAAATGGAAAATATAAGTTCTGTATGGATTGAAATTTTTGTTTCCCGTATTTAACGATAACGAACTTTTTTAACGAGTACTAAAAATGAAAAAAAAGGTTCGTAATAGAAAATAAACGAAATTTACGTTACAAAAACGTATTTATTCATTATTTTTCGTTATCTTAACGAGAATGTCATTAACGAACTTTTTCGGCGTAATGAGTACGAGCAAATTTTTTTCTGTGATGATATGTCTCAATCAAACGTTAGAATCTCCACTAAATGAACAAAGGTTAACCAACCGGATAAGGTTTAATGCAAGACGCGAATAACGAGAACCGTTACTGGCACATGATTTACCTAATCTTAATACCCTTAGAACTAAACTAAGGATGATAGACTCATATCGAGAATCCAAACTCGTTTATAAAACTTACCAGGAAGAACCCCGTTATAGCAAACCTTATAACGATTGAAACAAGTATCGCGAAATTCAATACGAGGACGATTAGTGTTATAACGGAAAATATGATCACAGATACTCCGAAAGAGAGGCTTTAAAAAATAAGAATATAGAGCCCTACTTTGATACTAACAACTTTCAAAAAAGATATGAGGAACCTACCAAACCCAAAATTAATCAAATTCCAAAACCATCAACTCCTGAAATTAATATATGTTGCTGGAACTGCGAGAAAGCAGGCCATGGATACATTGACTATACAGAGAATTACAAACGAATATTCTGTTATAAATGCGGAATGCCTGACGAACACTCTCCAACTTGCAAAAATTGCAATAAAACTGAGCAGTTTCAAACTGTAGCACAGCCAGATTGTGATCTAGTCCAAAATATTATTTTCTCAGACCCCATACATAATGAGTTGGAAAATAATAATTATAATAATTCTGAGAATAGCAAAAATTCTCAAAATAAAATAAATATCATTCTAGAAAGACCTGAAATTCAGAAAATGGAGCATAAGCCAAAGAAACACTGGCTTCCATATAATTTCAGAAAACATCGAAATAATCAAAAATGCGCGGAAATAGTAACATATAAAAATACAAATGAATTGAGATTTAATATAATTAAATTTCCCAGATCAATAAAGAAAAAAAATAATTCTGTACGGAAAGAGACTTTTTATAAAAATGTGAAAATAGATAAGTTAAACATTCTATCATCAGTCATAAAAATTTCAGAATCAGTAACAACCGCGGCCGGTAATAAAACCGAAATAATAGGATACATTTTAGTACCTATTTTCTTTAATAACATATCCAAAGTTTTAAAAATTCATGTAGTTCCTAAGTTATCTCAAGAACTTTATCTTGGAGTTAACTTCTGGATAGCTTTAACTTAGCCCCCCAAATTTTTAATCCAATCGCAGAAATTTCTGAAATTGATCCAAATTTACAAATGTTTCCGTCATATGCCACTGAAGGGTTAGGGTGCACAAATTTAGAACAACATGTCATAGACACAGGGGACAATGAACCCGTTAAACAAAAACATTATCCAATTTCCACTGCCATACAGACAGAATGCTGGAAATGGGCGTAATAGAAGAAAGAAATAGTGCTTGGACTTCGCCGGTAGTACTCGTAAGAAAACCGGGAAAGAACCCTTTATGTTTAGATTCGCGAAAAGTGAACGATTTAACAAAGAAAGACGCGTATCCTTTACCCAACATTCAAGGACTACTTGCGAGAATAGACAAAACCAAATACATAAGCAGTATAGAAAAAGCTTCACGGGAAAAAACTACATTTTCAATCCCCGGTAGACCCCTGTATCAGAACACACGAATGCCGTTCGGACTCTGTAACGCAGCTCAGCGTATGTGTCGGCTTATGGACAATGTAATTCCCCAACATCTGAAAGAAGAAGTAAAAGTTTACCTGGAAGACTTAATGGTCGCGACCGAAACTAAAGAACGTCATTTTCAACTTTTAAAAGAAGTTGCAAAAGCCCTAAGAAGAGCAAATCTCACCATTAATGTTGAAAAATCCAAATTTTTCATGAAAGAGATAAAATACTTAGGATATTTAATTGGCGCGAACGGGACAAAACCGGACCCAGGGAAAATAACCGCAATTTCGGAATACCCTGAGACCAAAACCCTTAAAACAAACCAGACGTTTTCTAGGAATGACTGGATGGTTCCAGCGTTTAATTCCAAACTATTCTACCATTAAAATTAAAGAAATTCTAATCTCTGAACTTGTTTTAGCTCCCCCTGATTATGCAAAACCTTTTTTTATTGTATTGGAATTGGAGCCGTTCTTTTCCAATATGACTCTGAAAATAATGAACACCCTGTAGCTTATATGTCAAAAAACTTTAATGACACACAAACCCGGTGGGCAGCTACAGAACAAGAGTGTTACGCGGTAGTTGAAGCTATTAAAAAATTCAGAATGTACGTAGAAGGAGTAAAATTTACGGTACTGACTGACTGCGCTCCTCTTCAGTGGTTAATGAAGTCTAAAAACCATCACGGAAAACTTTTTAGATAGTCCATGAAACTTCAAGCTTTCGAATTCAATGTACAACATAGATCCGGGAAAAAGAATGTTGTGGCCGACACACTAGCACGTTCATTCGGTATAGAGGAAATATCAGCTCGTTCTCCAGATTTAGACCTCGATTCTAAAGCTTTTGAATCAGAAAGTTATAGAGAAATTAGAGAAGCTATTGAAGACAATAGTGATAAGCTTCCAGATCTCAAGGTAGTGGGCAGTAAAGTATTTAAAAGGGTAGAGTACAGAAAAGAGCAGGAAGTACCAGAATTTAACCTATGGAGACTTTGGGTTCCGACCGAACTAGTAAATGAAGTGATAAAGAATAACCACGATCCACCCCATTCAGCCCACGGCGGAGTAGGAAAAACCCTCCATAAATTAAGAACAAAGTACTTTTGGCCAAGAATGTTTACCGCCGTAAAACAATATATTTCTAACTGTACAATTTGAAAAGAGACCAAACCTTCAAATCAGGTTTTAAGATCTGCTATGGGAAACAAACCCATACCAGAAAGGCCCTTCCAAAATTTATATATTGATTTTTTAGGCACATATCCAAGATCAAAATCAGGAAATACATGCATCTTTATAATCTTAGATTCCTTTTCTAAATACGTTATAATTCGACCATTACATAAAGCTACTTCAGCTAATGCTATTAAAGTGTTAGATGAAGTCTTCAGTCTATTTGGCTGTCCAGAAAGTATCTTAAGCGATAATGGGACAACACTTATTTCAAAAGAATTCAATTCCTATTTGAAAAATTATGGTATAGAACATAAATTAACAGCTTTCTATTCCCCACAAGCCAACACGAGCGAAAGGGTTAATGGCTCTATTCTAATAAAAGCTTACATCGATAACGAACAGTATAACTGGGATGGCGATCTCGACAGTATTAGCACAGCTCTTTGAGCGAGCGTTCATGAAGCGACCGGTATGTCCCCTTATTATATTCTGTTCGGACAGCATATGATAACCCATGGCAGCTCCTTTAAATTACTTAGGAAATTACACAAGTTGGAGGGAGAAGATATAGATATATTACCCCCACCAGGATCCTTTCAAATCATAAAGGATATAGTAAAGCGTAATTTAGAAAAAACAAGAGAAAAAGGAAGAAGATTATATAATAGGAAATGTAAAAACATCAAATATAAAATAGGTCAGACAGTATATAGAAGAAATTTTGCACAGAGTGACTTTAGCAAACACTTCAATGCTTCAATGTTAGGAAAGAAATTTATTCCCTGTGTAGTATTTAGAATTATAGGAAATAGTATTTACAAACTAAAAGATCTTACTGGTAAAAATCTGACGTTATCATGCAAAGGACATTAAGACCTAAACAAACTAAGTAAAAATATGAAATTTATCATATAAGGTCTAATAAATCCATAATAATTAATTTATAAACACAATTTTTTTTTTAATTAAATTTTATGAATATATGAAAATAATATATAAACATATATATAATAATAAGAAAACTATAGGTAAATGAAAAATATATATTTATAAATAAAATATATATATTTACTAGCTGTACCCGCACACACGTTGTTGTGGAACACACGTTTTAAGTGAAATTTTTGTTGTCAGATTGATGAACAATTATAAGAGCTAGTTATTTTATAAATTTGGGAAAATATCTAAGAATTAATATTTATTATTTCTACTTATTGAACACTTTAATTGTTTGAAATCGAATGATATCCTTCCCTTAAACAGGTTTCCAAACCAAACCAAATTTGTGTTTTTATCCATTTCCTCTTTTTATGAATCAACTTTGAATGAAATCGGAAGAACTTTTGCAGAGGGATTTCTGGGTAGGGTGCCATTAAATTTTAAAATAGCCTATAACGATCCCGAGACAAAGAGACGGTGTAAATTTCGAAACGATCGGTTGAGTGGTTTAGTTTTTAATATTTTGTAGTTATTAGTAATAAAGAAATTGATTTCTATATATTCGAAGAGGGGACCAAATTTTTTGTTACGAAATTCGTGTGTTTAATCATTTTTATGTACCAAATTTAAATGAAATCGGACACACTTTTGAAATCCTCCCCTAGGGTAGGAGGTCAATAAATTTTTTGTTACGAAATTTGTGTGTAATTATTTCCTCTTTTTACTTGCCAAATTTGAATGAAATCGGGCGAACTTTTAAAGTCCGCCCCCAGGTGAGGTCCCTGGGTAGGAGGTCAACAAATTTTTTGTTACGAAATTGTGTGTAATCAGTTCTTCTTTTTACATACCAAATTTGAATGAAACGGACGAAATTTTGAGGTCCGCTCCTCCGGGGAAGTCTCTGGGTAGGAGGTCAACAAATTTTTTGTTACTAAATTTGTGTGTAATCAGTTCCTCTTCTTACGTACCAAATTTGAATCAAATCGGACGAATTTTTGAAGTCCGCCCCGAGGGGAGGTCCCTATGGTAGGAGGTCAACAAATTTTTTGTTACGAAATTTGTGTGTAATCAGCTCCTCTTTTTAAATACCAAATTTGAATGAAATCGGACGAACTTTTGAAGTCTTTGGGTAGGAGGTCCTGGGTAGGAGGTCAACAAATTTTTTGTTACGAAATTTGTGTGTAATCAGCTCCTCTTTTTATGTACAAAATTTCAATGAAATCGGGTAGGCGGTCCCTGCGTAGGAGGACAGCAAATTTTTGTTACAGAATTTGTTTGTAATCAGTTCTTCTTTTTACATACCAAATTTGAATGAAATCGGACGAACTTTTAAAATCCGCCCCAATGGGAAGTCCCTGGGTAGGAGGTTCCTGGGTAGGACGTCAACAATTTTTTTGTTACGGTATTTGTGTGTAATCACTTCCTCTTTTTACGTAAAAAATTTGAATGAAATCGGACGAACTTTTGAAGTCTGCCCCCGGGTAGGTCCCTGGGTTATGGAAAATAGATAGTAGCCGATTCTCAGACCTACTGAATACGCATATAAAATTTGGTAAAAATCGGTAGAGCCGTTTCGGAGGAGTACGGTAACTAACATTGTGACATGGAAATTTTATATATTAGATATACATATAAATAAATAAATTAATTAATTAATTAGATAAAGTTTTATATAATAATACAAAAATAAAATAAAAAAAAAAAAAAAATCTGTTCAAAGTTTTAAGATTGTAAACAAAAAAAATATATATATGTACAAAAAAAAAAAAATATTAATAAAAAAAAAAAAATTAAAAACTTAAGAAATAAAAAAATAAATATATATATAAATAAAAAAATAATATAGTCTCCAAAAAAATAAATAAATGTATGAAAAAAAAAAAACAAAAAAAATATATACAAAAACAAAAAAATATAAGTATAAAATACAAAAAAAAAAATATATACAAAAATAAATTAATATATACTTAGTTTTAAGTTTATAATAATTGTAATAATTAGAAAAATTTTTATAATAAGAATCAAAACAAATAAATTTTTCAAATTAAAACAAAATATAACATAACAGATATAAGTACATATACATACATAATATAAATATTATAGCATAAAAATAAACTCTAATCCGTGTTTTTAAATAAATAAATTAATTTTTTTACCCGGCTAGCACAATCGAAGAGCTCTTAATCTTAGGGTGGACTTCAAGCCCCACCAAATTTTTAGAATAATTTTTTTATAAATTTTTCATATATATAGAAAAAAAACCCCCGTTTTTAGCTTCAATCCATCCTTTACAAGAATGAGATTGAACCTAATTTGTTGCAGTGATTTTATCTTAGAAATAGAAAAAAAATAATAATGATAAAATTACACCATCATTTTTTTTAAACCTAATTAAAGTAAAAATATTAAATTCAAAATTGACAAAAACAAAAAAAAAACAAATTAATTGCATTTTTTTATTCGAGAATTTTTGAGTTGGAATAGGTCAAGTAAAAATAAAACGCAACATTTACAGAATAATACACCCTACGAATAAATACTAAAGGAAGAGTAAATCCAGCTCTGGAATGAAGTATCTCTCTTACATATATTAGTGAGACCAATACATTTACAGTACAGGGTGTTTTATATAAAATCACAATATTTTTTTTTTACTGTTTTAGATTTCTTTTTTCCACAACACCTTTGCCGTATCTCCGAAAAGGGGCCTTTGCCCCAAGAACTGATTTCAGTTTTGGAAGTTTGGGCACCGCCTCTACGTTTAAGCCGGTTCTGAGTGGTTCACATAAACTGCACTTTAGCCTTATTTTTTATTCCCGGTTTGCCCTTTTTTTTCTCGAAGCTTAGAAGCAAAAAAATTCCTAGGGGTTTCAGGGAGGCGGCAGCTGTCCCCCATTCAGCATACAGCTTCCTATTTTAAACATTTTTATGCATTAGGGCCGAAATATTTTGCCCTTTTCAAAAAAATAATATGTTAAAATATTTTGGAATGTATGAAAACTTTGAAGGGCTATATCTTTGAAACGGGGCCTTTTACGCCAAAACCGTCTTGGATTTCACATCGCGGAATACGCCTCTACCCCCTCTCCAAAATTAGGCCAAATCTTCTTCTTCTTCTTCGGCTTCATTCGTTTATAGTATAAACGTACCAAAATATTTATCCATATAGATCGATGAATACACCTGATGTAATATTTTGTAAATTTTGCATAATTACCTTTTATTTTGTTTTTATATGAAATATTTTTGATTAAAAATCATATAAAAGAATTGATTTCTTTTATAACAATTTCATATTGTGTTTTACCACAAAACAAAAAAAAAGGTAAATGATGTTTTTATTTGTTTTCCCTTTGTCTTTAGGAGTTGGAACTTGCCTTCCTCAGCTTAAGCGGATTTAATTCACTAAACTGGGAAGACAAGTCCAACAGAGTATTCAGCACGGTACCCGGTTGGGATAGGAATCGAGTAAAATGACCAGAGAAAATCTATCCGATCGGCTAAAATTTTATTTCCCAACTATTATAGCTTAGCTTACCAAACAAGCCACGAATTGAAATTAGGGGTACATTTTTTTTTGAAATCCCGGATAATTAATTAACAAAATCCTTTTTTTTTTTAACAAAAATTTAAACAAAACTAAAAATTTTACTTTGTTTTTACCTAACATAAATTAAAAGTTTTGGTGAAGTAGAAACTTTTCACCTTGTTAAATTTCAATAAAAATTTTTTTTTTTAACATACCTATATTCCTATATAAAAAAAAAAAAATTAATCATAATTAAAACTGACCGTTCATAATAAATTTTTTTTAAGGTCACTAAACCCCCTTACATAACTGAAGCTTAACTTCAACAAAAAAAAAATTGTTTTGATTCTCAAATAACATAAGTTTGAGTTAGATTTTTTTTATTTTTGATAAATTTATAAACCGGGTTTTGTTTCATTCATACCCATTGGAAATACTTCAAATTACTTTTTTAAAAAATAAAATTTTTTAAACAAACTTTCTTAATCAATAATTTTCCAGAATGGAAATAAAACTTTAAATTAAATAAAATTTCATCCTTCTTTTCCAAATTTACTTTTATTGGAAATAAATTGAGTCCATATAATTTTTTTTTTACATATATTTATGAGTTTTTTCTAAAAAAGAAAAATTACTAAATACTTAATACTAAATAAAAATGATAGTTAAATTTTATAAAATGTTATGCCTAGGGATTGCAAATTTTGACGATAATAAAAAAATCGGAATTCGGAATTCGAAATTAAATATTTTCGGAATTCGGTCGAATTCCGAAATATTATTAATTTTTTTTATGTCTATACAAATAATAAAAATAACTTATTTGAGATAATTCATTGTTATTTATTGACTAAAAAATACTTTTTTTAAAAATAAAAATGGAACATACTGAAAAATTATACCAAATTCAATTATTAAATAACAATAAAAAAAAAAAAAAACTATATTATTTAATACGAAATATAAACATAAAATTATTGTACAGAAACATTCTAATTTGGCATATCATTTAATAATAAAAAATTTAAAATGATTGTTTTATTTGCCTAAAATAAGCTTCGAGGAAGCAGAGATCATTTAAAGCTGCGTCTCCGAGTCTCGAACGAACTTTTGTACAAAAGTTACCTGCAATTGAGAAAGCTCGCTCAGACTCCATGCTCGATGGCGGAATCAAAATCAAAAATGAGTAGGCGGACTCTAATATTTTGCCACGAAAGCCGTTCTCTTCAAAGAATTTCATTTCAGATTTAATTTTTATAGAATTAGAATATAGAATATTAATATGTACAGAAACGAAAACATTATTTAAAAGTTGGGGAGAGCACGAAAAAATAAATTTTAATTTCGGAATTCGCTGGGAAATTTTCGGAATTCGAAACTATATTATGAAAACGAATTCCGGAATTCTCGAATTTCGAATTTCGAATGTGCAATCCCTAGTTATGCCCAATGAAAAATTTTTAAAATAATTTTTGCCTAAAACTTAATACAATAACAATAACCAATTAAAATAGGAAATTTTATTATTAGGGAATAATAAAAATTTTATGACTTGTATAAGTAGGCTAGGCTATAGATATTTCTCCCAAATTTTTTTTATAATAAAATAAATAAATTAAATTAATTTATAATTTGTTTTTTTTTTTCATATTGTGTTTTACCACAAAACAAAAAAAAAGGCCATACTAAAATTATGGAACAATGTAAACAACTACTGAATTATATTTCATATCATTTGATGATACCCTTTTTTTTATGCAAAAAAAAAAACAAACTCAGCTTATAACAGCACCTCCACTTCAAGCTACAATATCATAAAAAAACATAAAACAAAATAGCAAATTTTTTTTTTAAAACTGCACATAATATGCAATTTGTATTATATATATGTACAACTAATTATGTTTAATCAAAGCAAATACATATAATATATGTAAAATAAGTCTACTGCTATGTAAATATTGTTGTAAAATAAATAAAAACAATACAACAAAACAAATATAAAACAAAATAAAATTTGGAAATGTTCATAAATTATAATTAACGAAATATATTATTAATGAATTTTATATCTGAAAAAAAAAAAAAAAATAAAAAGAAAATATCGATTATCAAATCATGTTGCATAGACACTCAAATTGATACAGTTTAGTTTAGATTAAAATTGTCGTAGGTATACTTAAGCTTTTTTTTTTATTTCAATAAAGTTTAGATTTTTTTTTGAAACAAAAATGTTTTTAACTTAAATTATTATTTCAACAGGTCCCATTAGATAAAAGAAATGCTACTGTAAGGTCCAGCTATAGATGGCCATGCCCATGAGCTGAAGAATGACGTCATAGTCATTTAGATTTAAGTTTTTTTTATTTGAATTGGTTGGGGTTTCACCTTCTTCATAAAAAGACATCCTATAAATATTGTTATGAACGCCCCTGGTGTTCACTGTCCGTACCCACCCACCGATGAGCTTAGACCCAGCCTTTGAACAGGATGTCCTTAGACAGTGGACTTAACACCAGATTCATAGTTGAAAGTAGAACACTTTCTCTTGCCTCTACCTTCACCAGTTTCTCTTTTATGATAAGATATGATAAGATTCTTCGTGAGTTCATCTTGAACTCAGAATTTTTGTATTTATATACACCCCCGTTTTCATCATAAAAAATTATTATATTAAATTAAGGGAAAAAACTAAGTGGAAACAGTGCTAAAACGGAGTTGTCTGTTCTTTTGTTCCAGAATTCTGGTCCATAATTTTTCTGGAGCTAATGTTACAAAATTCTGAACCAAAAAACAAAACGATATATATGTATGTAAACATATCTTAAGCAAAGATGCTAAAATGCTATACATTAAAGTCGAAATATGATTTATGCAAATATTTTAAAGTTTTTATACTGTCAGATTTCGTGACCATAATTTTAATATTTTTTTTATTGATTTCTAGAAAATCTCTACTAAAACTTCATATCTAAGTAAATAATTTATTATTATATGATCAAGCAGAGATTAGAAGAAAAATAATTATAAGTTTTTCTTTTCTTTTTCTTAACCCTACACTGCATAGTGTATCATTGCATAAGTTTTTGTTATAAACCCCATTTAGCTCTAGTTCTCTTCAAATATTTATGTACAAACACTTTCTTGGTATAATTGTTTTTCTAAATAACAAAGTTGGTAATGTATTTAACACTGTATTTCGAGAGAAATCGAAATATTGTGTAGTCGCTCACGATAATGAAATTCGTTGTAAAAATTGAATTTAAAAAAAAAAAAAGTTAAGTTTGATTGAATTTTGATAATAACATAACATATTTGTTGATTTTTAAGCTATATATATTAATTCCTTCATATTTGTGGGCAAATCGGTGTTTAAATAATGTATCACTGATTATAGACCATGCAGTGTGAACAGTTTCATATCATAGTTACCATGCATCTATGTTTTCATTTTTATAACGCATTGGCACTTAATTTGAAGAAATTGGTGGTGTTTTTGAATTTATTGAAATAATAGTATTAGTATTTTTATAGAAATGGATTATTATAAGCGACCACTGAAAGATAAGGAAATTGAGGAAATTTTCGCAGGGTGGGACGAGAGTGAATATGCGTTTGACGGTGTAGACTCACCAAGCGAAATAAAAATTCTATATATATTATTATTTGAAAAATTTGATTTTCTTCATTTTTTTTATATCGCCACTGCATAGTGTATCACTGATACATAAGAAAATTTACTTGTATTTTCCCTATTTTCAATTTCCTAATTTTTTAAATATTTTTTTGTTCTTAAAGATAGATTTTCCATCAAGAAACAATTTTTTTTATACAATTTAAAAAGTCATGCAGTGTAGGGTTAAAAACTCATTCCTATCCTAACGTAACACGAAAAAAAATAAATTTTCAAAAAATTCTTTGGCAATTTTGAGACAGTTTTAAAAGAATTATTTATGTACATATATCCAATAACATGTATAACAAACCCAAACTTTTAATTTAGTTTAGTTATAATAAATATGTTTAGGTACGGAATGTGTTTGTACATGTAGGTACTAATAATGAAAAATTAATCTGGATCAACTTAGAAAATCCATATATAATTTTTTTAAGATGTCAAAGCGTCTATATATATGAATTTAAATATTAGTTAAATATTATCTGGATGTCATTGGCAGAGAAAATAATATTAATTTAGTAGTCCTCTGTACATTTTGATTGTACATAAATGGTATATAATATAAGTATCTATTTTTCAAAGGCAATAATACAGCTTTTTGTTGCTTTAGTTCTTAAAATTAAAATTGAACGTAACTAACATATTGAAACTTTAATTGTCTTTTCATTCATCGATGAATTTGGATCGATGGATAGACCACTTCCGTAAGTATTGAACACGGTTTTTATAATTAGTTTCATTCACTGTTTTTTCTATTACTTTTCATCAGGCGGCGCCCGCTTCGTATAAAAAAAAAATCCTAGACTAACAGTTTATGGAAACATGAAAACATATTTTGAAAGTATTTCCCCCTTTTAATATATTGCAAATTTATAATAAAAAGAACTTTATTTTAATCAGTAATAAAGTAAACCTTTTAATTTTCATTAAGAAAATAACTTTTATAAAGAAAATTATATTTGTGGACCCACACAGATTCACAATGATGTAAGCCAGTTGTTATTTAGCCTGCGGGATTTCGTTAAAATAGAAAAGGAATGTTCTGATCCTATTTATTTAGATCTCAAGACAAAAAAAAACATTTATTCAAAACAAAACAACACAAACACTTAATTCGAGTGAGGCAAATTAAAAATTAACACAAATTGCAGTCCGAAGTAAGAATCGAGCCCACTACCAAACATGCCGCAGTATAAGGATAATACGACTACACAATGACGGCTTACAAAGTCTGAACATGTATAATTCGTATTTCTTCAATAGGTATTTCTTCAGTGTAATGAAAAAAAAAATGTATTCCTCTTTGATCCATTTATTGATTTCTTAGATTTAAAAAACTAATTCCATATTTATTAAAATAAATAAATCATTGATTTATTTAGTTTTTGTTTTTAAATGTTAATAGACCTAACGACCTCAGTCTATATATGTTTCCCATCATCAGATGTCCATCATTCATCTGATTCTTGTTCAGAAATCGAAAAGAAATGTATAAGGCATTAAAAGACACCTGAAAGATCAGTTATATTTCAAGAACACCATGGAATTAAAGATGAATATAACGACGGAGCTTCTACTTCCTACGGACTAAGAAAATCTGAGCTTATGAAAAGAAAATCATTTAAAAGCGCAAAAATGAAAGTATTGATAGGGATAATGCATCATCCTCTTCGAATATGAAGATAAAAAAAAATGAGCCATCAAAAAGAACATTGATATAACTAACATTTAGCCACTCAATTCGACCAAAACTATAAATGTAATCGAAATAGAAATGTCAAAAAATAAGCGGCATTTTAAAATTTTTTGAAGGAATAAAAATTAATGTTAAAACTATGGATGTACAAAATTAAATCCAGTAATTTTTTTTTCTGCTATTTTATTTATTTATTTTAAGTAAAAACAAATATCAATGATTTGATTGTACATTATTTGACCCTTTGTGGTTAAATTCATTAATTTTTATGTTTTCTTTTGACGTTTATTTACTTAAAAAAGGAACTGTATACATACAATAAAGTATGTACAAATAATGTTTCTGATTCCATTAAAACTTTTTCATTTTATTCCGTTAAGAATAGATAGACTAGCAAACGCATAAGGGTTTTTTTTATATATATGTGGCGGTCGTAACAATTCAACATTAAACCAAAAAAATTAAATCTACCTAGCTTTAATAATAAAAAAACCTAATGTAACTTAAGCAAAAATATCGGATGATTCTTAATATTTTTTGTTAATTGATATTTTTTGTTAAGTGATAATTTTTACCATTTACATTGTGGATAAAATAAAACGTCAGTATTAATCAGAACTTAAAACTCAAACATTCTTTTATTTCCTAAGAAATAAAACTTAAAAATTCTATCATCAAGATATCATTTTTGTAAGAACTTACACGAGACCATCATTGGTGACCCCGCCTACACAACGGGCAGCCTTATTGGTAAATTTTTTCACTGAAATGACTACTACAGTTGAACCTACATCAACAACAACCACAACGACAAGCTCGATAACTTCATCGTCCGGCTTCGCAAATTTAGCAGAAGTAAATTTTTATGCGAGAATACCGATGCCTATATGACACGTGGTACTGATGTGGAAGATTGGTTCCTGTCTTCAGATTTTTGGTTCCCAGCTACAGGAATATTTAGCGACACAAGGAAATTTAATTCAGTGCTTGCGTTCCTAGAACCATCCACGTTCTCAGAACTCGCTTATGTAATAAATTCACTACCGGTTACGAACAAATACGAATACATAAAAACAGAGGTCATATCTTATTTTGCTGATAGTAATCAGAGACGTTTGGCCCGGTTATTATCCGGCTCCAATTAAGTGACTTGCGACCTAGTCAGCTTTTACATGAAATGCGACAAATAGCTGGTAATACTATGTCCGACGACGCCATACGAAGTTTATGGGCTCAACGGCTACCAGATCACGTACAGGCTGCAGTCGTGGCTTCCAACTTCTCTATATCGAGTTTCAGTACATTTTTTAAATAAATTAGTATTTCTTTTTTACTACTTCCAATTATTTTTTTTACGGCGATGACCGCTTTTTCTACTAATACCGATATTGGCTCCATTTTTGCCTCCAAAATTTTTAAACTTTTTAAAATTTTAATTTATTTTACACAAGTTTTTTAATTAAAAAATTTTTTGAATTAAAAATTTAAATTTTTTTTTAACTTTTGCTAGAAATTCAATTTTTGATTTTTTATTTTTTACTTTTTTAGTTTTTTTTTCAAATTTTATGAGTTTTAATAATTTTCGAAATCAGAAAAATTATAAAAAAAAATAAAAAATTTTTTGAATTATTTTTTAGTTTTTTAGTTTTTTAGTTTTTTTTTTTTTTTTCAAATTTTATGAGTTAATAATTTTCGAAATCAGAAAAATTATAAAACAAATATAAATTTTTTTTTGTTTTTCAGTCAGTCGACGACGTAACGGGAATTGCAGATGCAATTGTAGATGCACTAAAATTAAATATATATACTGCTCAGTCAACCCAACCTACAGATCCTCACACAATGCCTAACGAATTTCGTGGCGAATTAGAAAAACTTCAATTCAAAATTAACAATTTTTTAAATTAAAAGCCACAAAATCCGATTTTGAATTTCTGATGAAACAAGGGCTATGTCGACCATCATCCAGCAACTGGGCTAGTCCACTCCATATGGTTACAAATATTATGGGTGATGGCGACCATGTGGCGATTATCGCAGCCTAAATGCAATCACCACTTCAGACATGTAACCGATCCCCTTCATTCAAGATTTTTCAGCCAACCTATTCGGTAAGAAATGTTTTTCCAAAATAGATTTACAAAAAGCATTCCACTAAATTAAAATCAATCCCGACGATATTCCAAAACCGGGATAACGACGCCATTTGGCCTTTTTAAGTTCACTGTAATGACATTCGGCTTATGTAATGCACCACAGACTTTCCGGCGCCTGATGCACGAAGTATTAAGAGGTCTCGAGTTTGCTTTTCCATGCTTAGATGATATTTTAATTGCGTCCAATAACTTAGAACAGCATCAGATTCACCAAAAATCACATCTAAGTCGTTTTAAAAAATATGGTCTTAAAATTAACATCGCCTTATGTGAATTCGCCGTAAACAAAATAAAATTTCTTGGTCATCTAATTACACCGGACGGTATGTTTCCATTACCAGAAACGGTGGAAGCGATAAAAAAAATTCGCAAAACCTGAAATCGCAAAAGAACTAAAAACTTTTCTAGCAATGTTAAATTTTTATCAGAAATTTTGACCTAAGTCTGTCGAAAGACAACATTTATTGCAGGCAATGATCATCGGCAACAAAAAGAACGATAAAACATCACTCCATTGGACAGTTGAAACAATTCAGCCTTTCGACCAATGTAAAGAAGATATCGCTAAATCAACATTGCTTGCATTTCCAGCTAAAGAGGCCAAACGGACGCTGCACGTTGACGCATCAGACTTCGCAGTAGGTGCAGCATTACACCGCAAACGGACATTTTCAGCCTTTGGGTTTTTTTTCAAAAAATTTTCGAATGCCCATTCAAATTTTAGTACGTACGATAGAGAATTGTCGGCCATATGCCTTGGTATCAAACATTTCTAATACATTTTAGAAGGTCGAAGCTTCGTTATTTTCATCGATCATAAACCACTGACATTCGCATTCAAACACAAAATGGAAAAAGCATCACCTCGTCAAATACGACACCTAAACTTCATCATCCATTTTTCCACGGATATACGTCACATCAGCGGTAAAGAGAACAACCGATCTATTATCTCGTATACAACAAATATCCGTTTTTAATTATGAACAATTAGCCGAAGATTAATTAGTCGATTACCAACTTCAAGAACTTTTAAACGGTAACAATTCTACCTCATTAAAATTTAAATTTTAGGTGGCGAACTAAATTTGATTTGTGACATATCAACTAACCAAGTGCGACCATACATTACACAAAAGTTCAAATAAATATTCATGCAACTCACACACGATTTGTCTCACCCGGGCGTACGCGCAACAACAAAGGTCATCAAGCAACGTTATGTTTGGCCCAATATGAAAAACGACATCAAAAAATTGGTTTTCAAGATATGAAAAACATCAAAAAATTCGGTAAACATTGTAGCCAATGTCAACGTAACAAAGTTCATCGCTATAAATGAACGGAGATAGATAATATTAAACCATCTGATAAAAGATTTGCACACATAAACATGGATTTGATCGGACTATTGCTATTATGTCAAGGATATCGTTATTGTCTGACTATCATCGACAAATTCACCCGTTGGTCTGAGATTGCCCCACTACCCGATATAACAGCTGAAACGGTATCACGACCATTAATTGCAACATGGTTTTCAAGATATAGAATTCGTAATTATAACAACGGATCAAGGTAGACAATTTAAATCCCACCTGATGAAGAAATAACTAGATATGATGGGTGCGAGCCACATCCGTCCTTCACCTTACCACCCACAATCAAACGGGTTAATCGAACGCTTTCACCGAACATTGAAGTCACCAATCCTCTCCAACGATAAGAACATCTGGGTGGATCGCCTTGCAATGATAATCCTAGGGTTACGAGCAGCGGTAAAAGAGGATATACAAACGTCACCGGCAGAGTTAGTCTACGGAGCATCACTACGAATTCCAGGAAAATTTTTCGATGAAACAAACAAAATGCAGACGCCGTACGAAATTTTGAATAAATTAGAAGAGAATTTCAAAGAGCTTAAACCGATACCAACATCAAATCATAAAACATTCATCACCAAAGATTTAGAACACTGCACTCATGTATTTGTACGCGATGATAGTATCAAACCATTAGTCACATCACCATATGTTGGACCTTATAAAATCATCCAACGTCAACAGAAATGCTACAAAATACAAATTAATAAAGATATCGTAACTTCCATTGATCGGTTAAAGAAAGCCCTCTTTTATTGCAAACGAGGATTTTGATCTCAACACCGAAAAAACAACTCCAACAGAGACCACAACCAACACATCGAAACGAAGAATGTCGAACGAAGAAGCCACAACATCAAGGTACCTATCAATGCCCAAACGTGTTACATTTAGAACAGAACCAGTGTACCTCGGGCATCAGTATTTGAAGCTCGTCCCCAGAAACGTCATTTATCTCCATCATTTGATCAAGTGGCCCAGAGACGCCGGCGGTCGTAACAATTCAACATTAAACCATTAAACATATTTAAATCTACCTAACTTCAATAATCAAAAAACCTAACGTTACCGTATGATTCTTAATATTTTTTGTTAATTGATATTTTTTGTTAAGTGATAATTTTTACTATTTACATTTTGGATAAAATAAAATTTCAGTATTAATCAGAACTTAAAATTCAAACGTTCTTTTATTTCCTAAGAAATAAAACTTAAAAATTATTTCATCAAGATATCATTTTGGTAAGAACTACACGAGATCATATATATTTTAATAGATCACTGACTGAAAAAAAACAAATAAAAATGCCCATAAATTTAAACAGATAACGTTTCATCAATCCCTTTTTAACAACATTTTGATTCCTAGAGTCCATGAGCATGAATTTATAGATCTTGGTATTTTATGTGATCATCAGTTAACATTTAAATTTCATTTAAATTCAATTGTTAATAGAGCAAATTCAAATGTAGGCTTGATAAAACGTTGGTAAAAAGGGTTTCTGACCCACATGTTATTAGAACACATATCATTTTGGCGACCTTTAATAGAATATGCTTTTCAAGTATGGTTTTCTATCGATATCAATAGAATCCAGGTCGTACAAACAAAATTTGTAAGATTAGCTTAGAGCACTTACGTTGGCAGAATCGTATTGTCCTGCAACCTTCAGATTTTCGTACACATACTTTTCAAGTATTTTTTTAACGTATTAAATGTAATATTGAATTTTTTTTTGTTTAATAAATTTATTGAAATAAAAGAATTCAAAAAAACTACTTTTAGTTATTAATTAACTATAATAATAAAATTTAAATTTAGGTTAGGTTGTAGCGGGCCGGAAATTCCTGTATTCACACGCCTGTTGGCCCGTTGTACCACATTTTAAGTTTGCATTGATAATTTTGGGATCGTATAATATTTTACGATATTCGAGCATGGCTCTCCATACATTAACCTTTGAGCACCACTGGTATATAGAATGTTTAAATCTAATTAAGCTTGATTTTCTTCAAAGAAGACGTGAAAAATCAGATATTCTTCATTCACCATTGTTGGTTTACGTCTGACGAAGTAGTAGAATATTTGTTTGTGGTACCTAATAGCACTATTACTCACTTGTGTATTGTATATGGTTTTGTGTTTATTGGTTTGATGTTTTGTCTTTATTGGTTTTGATGTATCTATAAATGTATGTATGTATACTATTGCATCCTTTTCGAATGTTTTTGTTTTCTTTTTGTACCTAAATGTAAATTTGCTAATGTACTTTTCCAAATTTAAAATCCGTTATTATTGTTTCTCTGTAGTCGATGTGTGATTCATAAAGCTCCCTCATTTCTTATTAGAAGGTATAGAAAGTGATGGTAAATTTTTAGAACAAAATGCCTTGAAGTGCGATGGCGCAAAGAAGCATCAACTCTATATTGCTTTTCATGAAACTCTCATTATTAAGTGGTTTATACTTGTCAAAATAATAATAGTCTCTATTCATGTTATTTTTCAATTGGTTAGACGTAAATATACTTTGATGACGCCAAGTTTCAGTACCATTTGAATATATTCTGAAAATTGAATATGCTTATTTCACAAAATTATTTAGATCCATTATAAAAGAAAAAGCTGAACTATCAAACCAAAATGATCAACGAAATGTTCTTTAGATCCAAACCGTCAGATTTTGTTGAGATTTACACACTCGAAAAAATTGAAGCTTTTTTAGATGCAGGAATTGCATCTCTCATATGAGATGCTATTCGCTGTTTTTCTTAAAGCAAAATTAGATCCTTTTTTCATTGAAAGCGTTTGCGTCTTAAAAAACATTTCAAATTACATTTCTTAAGCATGAGAGGCTATTTAAATCTTATTTTGATGTAACTGGACTTCAATATCCTATGCGATGCTTTTTGCTACGTTTTTGAACTATTAATTTGCATCTTGAAATAAATCTACAGCTATTACATCGAAATATGGTCCAATTTTGCATCTTATTTTTTTAAAGAGCGACTGCTTCATTCAAAGATGCTATATGCACCGAAAATATGAAGCCGTAATTCACTTTTTATAAACTTTACGGAAATTATCCAAATTCACGGAAGGTTCCTTTAATTTTCTGTAATGTCGCTATAAAAAAAAAAAAACCAACATTTTTTTGCTCTCTTCGGGATTCGAACCTGCGTCCTTAGCATTGCAAATGGCAAATTTATATTTTCTATTTTATATACTTTTTAAATTTCAATACCCTAGCTGAGTGGGAGTGCTGGCGGATTGCAATGCTAAGGACCCAGGTTCGAATCCAGAAGAAGGCATAAGAAATAAAAATAGAATTTAATAAAAATATAAAAAAATTGTAATAAATAAAAAAAAAATTAAAATTAAATAAATAAAAAAAATTAAATTTTATTTTCTTTTGTAAAATATTTAAAAACATCTCATAAGAAAATGATGTTATCTTAAATCTAAATTAACATCAAGATACATCGTAAAATATTTTTAAACGTAAATTGCTTCGAATTAAGAATCAAGAAAAAGTGGATCCCTATGAGGCAGTATTGCATCTCATATGAGAGTTTTTTTTCGAGTGTGTATACTGAAAAACCAAATTTTTTAGCAAAATTTGAAATGAAAAAAATTACTGCATTATGTACAATTGTAGTTAAAAAATAGTTAGACGAACATTTGTAATATCTAAAAAGATCTAAATAATTTTTTTTAATTAGACATAAGCACTTTAAATAAAAGTTTTTACTGTTATAGTTAATACGAAAATAGTTTTTTTATTTATAAAATAATATTACGAAAGGTTATAAAAAATGTCGACCGTTGTGTTGTTGGGTTAATTTTGGAATGTTGTGACGACTTTAATTAATTGCTTCAGTTTTTATAAATAAATTTGAATTAAGTTTTTTTGTCATAATTTATTTTTAACTAGCAGTCTGATCCAGATTTGCTCGGTTTTATTTATTTTTATTGGGTTTTTCGTACAATCCGGGAAAAAAAATAATTACCCTAAAACCTTCACCTAGAAAACAAAATCTATACAATATTTTTGCGAGCTTACCCTGAACTTACAAAATCGACATTAATTTGTATTATATGAAAAATGTATGAAAACGACTACTGTTGTATGGAGACATAAATCACAACTGATTTACTTGGTTTTTGGATTTTTATTTGGAAATATGTACTATCAAAATTAAGCCAAAATCTTTTTTCATCCACATTCTCCAGATAAAAACATTAAAAATTTGTGAGAAGACGAAAAATTTTAAAAGATGTGGTTGTATCCAAAACTTTACCAATTTTTACATTTTGCAATTCTTATTTCAGTTTGAAGCATTAAAGTGTTTGTTCTTATTCTAAAAACTATTTTACTTAAAACATAACTATGTATTTCACCTAAAAACTAATTTACCTATAAACTCTATTATAGGTAAATTGATTTTAAATCTTCTTAGTTTGCCTGTTTTTCTACTTATTCCAATACGATCATTACTATCGTGATGTTTAATTAATATTATAATTAATTTATTATATTCTTAGGACAATATTTTTGAAGTCTACAACTTTACATATTACCTGAAAAAGTCAGGATGTTGAATTTACAGCTAGGCTTAAGAGATAGAAGAGTTAGTTTCTACTTCTTCATTTATAACATATATAAAAATGATACAACTAATGAATATCCTAATAATAATTTTTAAAATTAATTTTTATTGTCTAAATGTGGGGCTACAATTTTTTTTTTAAATTATTAAAATATTAGAAACATATATGTATAAAAAATTACAAAATAAAATTTTCAGATTCTTCTAGCAAGACAATATCTTCAATGTACGTTATGTGAAACTCTGGCATACGATTCCCACAAATCAATCCATAGACGGTAAACAACTCAAAAATATCTATATATTGCATCTTTCCTGGTGAATTTAGTTGCAACAGTCCACCAGAATCATCCTTAAATAAATAAGAAATTCATTTTACTACAAATAAACTGATATGTTTATATTATTATATTGTATACGCAAATTAAATATGCATTTCTATTTATTTTAAATAAGAATTTTATTTCTTTTTTTTAATTAGAAAAGTCTTCTGGTTTTCAAAATTATCATCTTTTAATTGAAGAGATTGTATTTACAGCGTTTATTATTGGTCGGGAAGCATAATTTTGAACAGAGCTAATTCTGGTTAAGATTTTTTGCCTGGCAATATAAACCTAAAACAGAAACGGATATAGTACGATATCAGACAAACAAATGAAGGTAATGTTAATGTTCGATATCATTATGATATGTTTGTAAGTATGGTTCCGATAACTTGAGCAATAAAATATTATTATAATCTGTTTCTGATGATTAATTATAAAAATTTGTTATACTTTCAATTTCAATTTGTGACGAATGACATTATTCTTCAATTTTCTTCAATAATACATATGCAAATCTAACATGATTAGCTGTATTCTGTAATAAAAGTAAATTGTTTTTATTTTATTTTATTCTGAGTTGTCTAAAAACAAAAAAATAAGTATTACCCGCCAAAGTACAATGGGCCTCAGTTATTACAAGTACAATTAAGCTGTCGCCGTATTTCCAACCCATTCCGTCACTTTGTTGTCTTCCACTTTGTTGGCCAGTGATGTTCATCCCACTACTAGCATAACTAGTAATTTCAGGTCCATGTAATTCATCAGGAGTGAAACATCATTTTTATTATAAGCCTCGTCTCAGAAAACTTTTACTGGTATATTTTTTTTATTTTGCAAAATAAAAAGCAAAAAAGTATTAAGGGAAATTATAATTTATACAATAAAAGTAAAGGATAAGAACGGAAAAATTTCAAACAAACATAAAACTAATATAAGGTAAAAATCAGAAAGTGAACTTGACTACAATTTGCAAAAGTAAATATTTTTAAAGTACATAGAAACATATAATATACAAAATTTGATGTCTTAATTACCATTTCAAAGTCATCAAATATATACGGAATGTTAAGAAAAAGTAAGAAAAATTAGGAACTCTAACGAAGAAAATTTATAATTTCATTTCATGAAAAAGATAGAGCTTTATTGCATGTGCATATAATTATTATAGTTATTAGGAATCATTTATTATTATTATCATTTATTCTTATTTTAATTTACTATTTTCAAACTAAAATATGGTTCTAACAAATTTTTCATATTTTTAATTTATATTCATTTAGTTGGAAGTTCTAATTGCAAATAAAACTTACTTTAATATTATATTTTAACCATTAGAATTTATAAACATTATATAGGAGTATCAAATTTAAGAAGCAACTGAGTCCTTAATGAAATACGGAAATTTGTAGTGACATGACTTAACAACATTAATATTAGATTGAATTCGAAATTTGAGACGAATTTTAAAATTTATTATGGACACGTTCATATTCTTCTGATTTTTTTGCTTGAATTTCTTATTTAATGATTAAATGAAACAATTTTTTACTACACGAACTTCACAATACTTTTCATCAAAATTGTATCAAGAGGTTATTTTTATTTGAGTTTTCGATATATGACGAAAAAATTGTTGAGGTTTTTGATGTAAGATTTTTATTACAACTTACGTTTGTGAATCCTTTTTGTATCTTTTTCATCATTAGGATTGTACGCGTACGCGCCTTCAGCTTCAGTAGGGCTCTTTGTGATACTTTTTCTATGGTGCTCAAGCTAAGTGATAAAAACTTAAGTGATTATCATACTTTTCATTAAAATTCCCATTATTATTTGAAAATTCATCATAGTTAAAAGTCGTTAAAAGTCCCATTATTATTTGGTCAATTTTATAATTTCCCTGTTAACGATAATTTGCACGATTCGAAAACTCATTTTTATCTAGTTTATATTAGGATGATGTCCATTGGAATAATTAAATTCTTCTGCATTATTACGATGATTTTGAACATTAATTCTAGCCGAATGTGTTTCTGCTCTATAATGAGAAACTAAAGGATTGAGGAATGCAGGGAAACTTCGGAACATCTGATTCTGGAAAAGAATTAGACATAATATAAGTAAATCATATAAAACAGTTGTTTAAAAAAGTTAAGCAAAACTATTTGAGCTTCTGCGACAGAAATAAATTCTAACTTAATATAATGATAGTTTTCTTATAGTATTAATTATTTTATGTCAAAAGAAATGAGTAGTGTTTTCTTGAGGATTTTAAAAGGTACTTTGAGAGGTGTATAATAACATCAATGCAATTATTTTATCCACATTATAAAATTTTTCTTTATTATATATAATATGAATTATATATATTTATTACATTACACATTTACATTATTATAATATTAATAATTAAGGAAAATGAAGTCTTTTAAAATCATTTTCTTTATAATAATGGCTTAATTTAAAAATCTAATTTAATTAAAAGATTATGTCAAAAATGAATTGAATCAATTATTCATATAAAGAAACTAATTTCATTAAACTGAATAGCATTATATAAAATAACTGATTAAATACAAAAATATGATAATACATATTCAATTATGTATGTAATTATTTTGAAATTTAACAAAATATAACTTTATCGATATAATTATTTTTGTTTTTCCTATAAAGTTATTTCAGATAACTTTTTTAGCATAGAAGTAAATGTTGATTGTAAATAAAAGATGCTTATTCTTTTAGAAGATTTAATAATTCTTTTATTTTAAGTATGTTATTTTGGTGTTGTTCCACACATTGACGACAAGAAAAAGGAAGATGTCAAAATTCATATATATGACATAAGCATAGTGAATGACAATTTACATCTTAATGCTTTATGCCCTACTTACATCTTCCCTTTTTTTTTTCTTTTTTTTTTTAAAAACATCTAATAATTATGATTTACGGTATAAGAACACAAAAAATTAAAATTATGCAAAACAAAAATATAAATTCAAAATAAAAACCAAATTACGAATTATTCCATTGTAACAAAAAAAAAACATTAGATTATAAGTTTAGTCTTTTTGGTGGATTGATTTGCCTTCCTGGATCGTGATGAAGTAGCTTGATTCGGGAAAGTAATTATTGGTTGAAGTTGATATTTTTTGTTGTTTATATTAGACTGATTACTTGCAAGAAAATCATTTTCAGGTTGAACATTGAAATTATTATTTAAATTGTTTATATTATATTGTTCGTTTTGATGATCATCATCTGGTTCATTCACTGGCCTACAAAAAAAAAATGTTTGTATTGGTGCAGCTCTGTTCGCATCTGTAGTCGGTAAAGTACTTAGTATGAACTACATTGCTGCTACTAGATGTCAGCTGACAGCTCTGGTTTACCTACAATTCTTATTTCAAATTTTTTACGGTTTTATTCAAAATCAGTCCATGTTATAACTACTTTTATGACATTAATCGTATAAATTTATGATGGCAAGTAAGTCAAGAAGTTGCATTAACGATCCTGATATGTTTTGTTACATATGCGGTGAGTATATAATGAAAGATCAACGGACACCGATTAATGACACGGTAATTCGCTTGTATTCTGTATACTTTGGTATTGAAATTGGCAATCAAGATAAAGAGCTGATATGAAAAATGTGACTAGTTTTCTTGTATCAGCTCACAAAATATACCCAAAATCAGGTCTAAAATCTTAGGCACCAAAATGAGTGTAGGCCAGTGTTATCGACTTCTGCAATTATGTTCGGTTGTTGAACTATTTTTGCCGTGGTTGGTTTAATATTTGCTGAGTTACGACGATTAATTTTCCCAATTACATCTTTTATTAAATAAGATCTTGGATGCACTTGTTTTTGGACCTCGGCTGGTTCCCATTGCTTATTCTTGAAAATTCTGGTTAAAATTCGATCACCTTCCTTTAGTGTTTTAGGTTCTACTGCACCTCTGTCGACATAATATTTCTGTTGTTGTCTTTCCTTTTGGATTACCTTTGAAACATTTTCTTGAAGACTTTGATCTGGTAATAGTTTTTTCGACATAATCGGGATTGTTGATTTTAAATTTCTTCCAAATAATCGTTGTGCAGGTGTACCTAGATTACCTTTTGGAGTATTCATTTAATTTAACATAGCCAACTGGTAATCCGAATCGTCATAATCACGTTTTTTTAGCATATTTTTTGATGTTTGTACCGCACGTTCTGCTAGCCCATTTCCTCTTGCATGGTACGGTGAACTGGTTTGATGCATAAACTTTCATTTTGTTGCAAACGACTTAAATTCTGATGAAGAAAATTGCGGGCCATTATCCGTCTCCAGTATTCTGGGAACGCCAAATGTAGCAAAAATATTCTTTAAAAAATTAATTATGTGTTTCGTTGTGATTTCGCTTAATTTCTCAAATCTAATATAGCTGAAGTAACTATCTGTCAAAACCAAATAATCTTCGCCTTTGAAGTGAAATAAATTTGAACCACAAATTTCGAACGGGTAAGTAGGTATTTTTTTTTTTTTGTTATTATTTCTTTGTTGTTACTTCTTTGATTGACTTGACAATCTGGGCAATTTGTTATAAAATCTTTGATATCTTTGCTCAGCTAGAAAACGTAATTTTTTGCTTGCTGTATACAATTTTCGTAGCTAAGGTGACCAGCATGTATTTCCTTAACTAATTCTGCTCTCATTTTACTTGGAATTAACGCCTTGTGCGATTTATAGATAAGATCTTCGTAAACAGATAATTCATCTCTAAAAACCAATATGGACGAATAGCATTAGGTACGTCTTTGACATTTGTTGGCCAACCTCTTAATATGTACGATTTCAAGATTTTACAAATTTCATCGTTTCTTGTTGATGCTGTTAATTTTGATAATTCTTCGTCCGATATGGCTAAAATTGTTTGCACTTGTAGTCATCCTCTTCGTAGTTGATTTCGTTTTTACAATCTCTGCTGAGCGGATCAGATATATACATTTTTACACCAGGTTTATATATGATATCTGGGTTGTACGTTAATAGACTCAGTCGTATTCGTTTTAATCTCGGTGGCGAAGCATGTAATTGCTTACGAAATATCGATTCTAATGGCTTATAGTCGGTCTCAATTAGAAGCTTTTTACCCCATACATATGCTTGAAATTTTTCGCAGCCAAATTTTATTGCCAACGCTTCATTTTCCAGTTGAGAATATCTTTTTTGGCATTCTGTAAGCGCTTTTGATGCGTAGCCGACCATATGTGCAAAATATTAATATAGTTCTTTTTAATTAGAAAATATAATTTAAACCACAAACCATTTTGAACTAATTTTTATTAATAAGTTACACCATTGATTAAGAATACAGAGATTTATAGTTTCATACAACATTTTTTCAGCATCTTTGTGTATTCTTAATCAATTACACCTATAATAAATTTATTCATAGGCATTAAAAACATTATGTTACAAAAAATTAAATTGAACAAAATTAAAGATTAAGAGCCCTGACTGTGAGAAATAGGTCTTGGTTTTGCTTTTTAGTGTTAATACCATCTCGACTGAAGTTATTTTTTGTTATGTTAGAAAGTGTAGAACTGGCTTTAAATTTTGGGTTTTTTTGCCTCAAATTGAAAAAAACATTTGAGAAACAGATAAGTAACGGAAACAGATAATAAAAAATAAAACTCAGAAGTAAAGCTAAAATATCACTCTCCACTACCATTGGTGACACAGATGGTGTAGGTTCAGAAATAGCTTCAATAACTCCTAACTTTACCATATTATCTAATTCTGCTTTTACTTCGTCCATAATTTTGTACGGAATACGTCTGGCCAGACAAATTTCAAATTGTGGATTTTGAACTTTTTAGACATCCTAGAACGCTAAAAATATTTTCGTCAATGTTTAGTTCGTTAAGTCGTCTTATTAATCGTAAAGTTTCACAAGCATTAGCACCTAGTATCGGTGTAATGTTTTCGGAAACTATTTTGAATGCAATTTTGCATTTTTTTAACGCCACGACGCTTGGTATTATAGCTTCACCTAGAACTTTCATTTTATTATCATTAAATGACAACAATCTTTTTATTTTGCACGGCAATATTTTGCATTTAATTTTCTTTACGATTGTTAATGGTAACACATTGCATTGTGCTCCTGTGTCTAATTTTATGTTATATTTTTGATCTGAGATTAATATTTTTTCTGTAAATCTGTCATTTGGAGACTCTTTTGTCGAAATAGAACCTACAAACACTTCATATTTTGAGTCGTCTGAACTAACATCTTGATCAACCTGATTAACTTATTTCGATTTCGGTGATTCGTATTTATTTTCAGATTTTCTACACAAACTTTCGAAATAATTTTTTTCTTTGCATTCTTTGCATACATGCTTATATGCCGGGCAGTTTCTGAACTAATGGTGCTTTCCGCATTTTCTACAATCATATGAGCGTTTTTTTGGAATATTTTTTATTCACCAAATTAACTGAACTATCATTCTCTTTAATTAATGTCAGAAGACAATAATTTTGTGCGCAACTTGTCATTATTTATTCCAAGAATTAATTGGTCTCTGACCAACCCATCTGTTAGATGTTGGAAATCACAATTTTGTGACTGTAGCCAGTGGTGGGATTCAAAACATTTAACAACCGGTTCGCATCCCGTAAAAAAAAAAAATAATATAATTTTTTTCGTGTTTTCGAATCCTCTAAAAATTTTTTAATTTATTAAATTAAATTCTAAAGACCTTTCCAGAACATATATATACTTTCTCCTTCATAAAAACTCATAAATTTTTAGATTGATGTTTCCAAATGTTGTAATTTCAAAACAGGCTTGCTTGTTACACATTTATTACTTTGTAAGAGCATATTTTTACTCTTACTCAGCTCACAGTAAATAGGATATTTTCCAGTATTTCTTTTAATAAACTTATTAAAAGCCAGAAAAAAAATGTTTTACTTTAAATTGTACACGCACCACCTGTCGAGATACTCATCGTGTGAAAGTAGTTTTTAAATTTTTAGATAACACACAGACCGAAAGACAAACATCATGTTTTTTATATAATTCAAATTTTATTTTTAATACAAATTTCAATGTAAATTCAAATTGTATATTCTTTGAGTAGTTGAGAAATTGCCACGGAGGGACTATTAAAGCAATGAAATAGTTATTTTAAAACTTTTTCAGACGATTTTCGTGAACCTACAAATTTTAGGAAACGGTTCGTGCGAATCATAAATATTTTAAGAAACGGTTCGCGCGAACCGGTGCGAACCAGCTGAATCCCACCACTGACTGTAGCCTTATTCTGGATAATAATTGTTCAATGGTTTCATTTTCTTGTTGAACAATTTTGTGAAATTTGTACCTTTCACTTTTGGAATGAAATAGGAATCGAATACGCCTTTCAGTTGTTCTAATGTTGGAGACGCACCATCCACAGTCATTGGTGGAGGATAAGTATTATAAATTTGAACCGCTTGCTTACCAATTGAGTTCATAAACGTGGCTGTTTGAATTTTTACGCTTTTCTTTTCCATTTCTGCAGCAATTTCAAAAAATTCATACTGCTGCTTCCATAATTTCCACTCATCTGGCATATTTTTATCAAATTCAATTACTATTGGCTTGGGTCGACGCTCGTAAAAATTACTTTCCGCCATTTATATGTTTTTTATATTATCTGCCGAGACGATTTTTTTTACTTTATTCTATAAACCGATATTTATTAAATAATATTTTTTGGTTTCGGCACCGTGTAAATAAAAGATGTGTTAAGCCAAAACATATCTCTCTCAACTTATGATGTTAAAAACAATAACATAAATATGAAATTAGGTTCCAAATAATTTATTGGTCAAATTTTTGATTAATCTCACAACAATAATAAATTCAAAATTCCCTTTTTTTAGATCAATCGATAAGTTTTTATTATTATTGTGAGAGCATTTGAAAACATATATAAATTTAGAAATTAAGAAAAAAAAATCAGTATTCATTATCATTATCGTTGTCTCACAAGAAGCATACATACCCAATTGACCATTTGAGTAGGAAATCCGAATGGACCTCCATTGGAAATGCCAAATGAAAAGAACTTGGAAATATAAGCACTTTACATATGAAAATGGTCAAAAAAAAAAAAAAAATTACAATGGAATATAATTCGGATTTGTACCTTCTATTTGTAAGAATTAGGCACAATTGGTATATTTTACCAAACTGAATTCTTGATAAAATCCAACTAGATATCTGTTTACTATTCCAAATCTTTTTCCGCCTCAATTTCCTACAATTTTTCATGCTAATGTACCCACCTTTTATCTCAGGTTTTTCCCCATGCAATTTCCGTTACGAATTCCACATCTTTTTCCCCTACTTTCCCGTTTGAATTTTCCCCTTACTATTCCAATAAGAGTTCCAATGGGAATTCCTATTCCTAACGACTATCTTCATATATTTTACTAATTATTATTTAGTAAAATATATGAGAAAAGTCCTTAGGAATAATTGTAGGTAAAAAGTGTTGGAGAAATTTTACAAAAAAAATTGAGAAAATGTTTGGCAATTCCCATTGGAATCCTTTTTGGAATGGTAATGGTACAATCCAAATGAAAAAGTAGTATAAATATTATTTGACTCCGACAATTCAACGATTGTACAATAAAGATTTATCCTATCAGTTATACTTACAATATAATTTATTATGGTTTCCATTTAAAAGAAAAATATTGATATGGCTTACTCTGTTCCGTTTTCTTCCTTAAATCTGAAACTTTTGAAGTATTACGACATCTTAATCAATTATCATTTCAAAATTTCTTTATTTATTTCAATTTAATTTCAATTCAAAATTCAAGTTAAAATTCAATTAAAATTTTAATTGTAAAAATATATATAATTTAAAGTACATTTTATATTTAATGAAAATTTCAATTAAATTTCTTGAAAAAATTTCATGCAACAGAAGTTCAAATTTACTTTTCAAATTTAACACTTATAATTTTAATTAATTTTAAATAATTGTTGATTCATTTGTGCTGTTGGTTGAATTTTTTGGTTCATCACATAGTTCTGTAGAAGATATAAAATAATAACATATAAGTAAAAAATAAACAAATAAAAAAGTTTATAGATTATTAAATTATAATCAAGTAAACTTGTAGAATAAAAGTCTAACAATTAAAAGATGAAGTTTAAGATGTAAAATTAATAATAATAAATTAGAAGAATTACCATTTATTTTTGCATTCTTGCCAGATTGTTCATCATCAATTTTGGAATTTGATCTTCCTGGGCGGCTGGAATCTTTACGTTTTTTCAATGACCTTTTAATAATATCTTCTAATGTTGTGCTTGCCATTGTAACATTTAATAATGAAATAATTCTTTCTTGAATTGTAGCAAATATAATACTTGATCCAACAGGCAAATTTTAATCAAATGTTGTCCAGCTCATATTGGTAATCAATTCCTTGGAAAAAATACATTTAATTATAATTTTAGCAACAGTTTCTACTTTAATATTATTATCGTGGTAGTCACTTATACGGGCGTTTTTAATAATATTGTTAATAACACATTCGAATTAAAATTTCTTTTCATTATTTGATAGTAATGCTGCTTCTAGCTCAATAAAATCATTTTTTGAAGATAGAGTATTAAAAATGGACCCTTGTTCCTTAATTTCTGCTTTTCTAGATTGTAAATTTTGAAGTTTTAAAACTTCGGCTGTAAGTTTTGTAACAGTCTCTGTCAATACTTTGATTTCGGATTTAATTTCTTCTTGGTTTCTTAGAATAATATTTTCAGAAGGTACAGATGGTAAATTTGAGAGTACTACAAAATCTGAAACTAAATTCGAAGATCTTGGTAATGAGTCCACCAAGATAGGATTTGATATTGACATTTCTGGAGATATTGTTAAAGATGCTTCTGTTTCAGTAGATTTAAGATCTCTTGTTGTTTCCAAATCAAAAGTAAAAATTTGTGATGATGACAAAGTACTGTTTTTTGATGGGGATTTTGGTAGTTGAATAATATTTTCCTCATTTGCTAAAAATTCATTATTTAAATCCAAGCTTTTTTTGCTATCGACGTCAAGGTCGCAATAACAATCTTCTTCCGATTCTGAGCTTGCATAGATTGCTGCCGTTACTTTTTTTTTCCGCATTTTTAATGGAATTAATATTAGAGTACCAAAATTTTCTAATATGATGTGATTTCCATTCTGCAAAGGATTTATTTTTTTTTTTGCAAAATTTTTAATTAATTTGTATTGTTTTTTTGGTGGATAGAATGCTTGAGTATTTTCACTCGTTAACCAATTTTGAGGAATCAATAAAATTGATTTGTCATCAAATTCCACAACATGATATTGGATGCAGCTTTGAGAAAGAACAAGTGTAAAAACTAATTAAGCAATTTTATGTAAAAAAATAATTGTTGTGGTAAAATTTTATTATTTTGTTAATTCCGTTCTTATCAAATGAATAGTTTTCTAAATGATTGGATAAGAGTTCATTTTCAGCCTTAAACATACTTAAAATTTTTGATTTTAATGGTTTATCGAAAACGTTGCTCAAATGTAATACCGTTTTTGTATTTGAAGTACCTTTTTGTTTGTTTCATTAAAAACGTAATTGTTTGGTTCGTGTGCACTAAATTTTACATTATTTATGAAAATATGTTTATAAATCTGCTTATCCGGGTTAAAAATATCTTTATGCTTAAAATCCAAACTATCTTTAAATGTAAAAGGAACATAATATTTTTTCTTTATAGCGATTATAAAGTTGCTCAAGACATCTATTTCCACTTTTCAATTGATTTTTCAAATATTGCAAAAAATTTTCAAATTTAAATGAACTATATTCGTCAACTGGTGTTTTTAAAAATAATACATCTTGTGGAATGTGACACAAAATGTGAACATTATATGTAGCATTATAAATTGTATAAAATTTGGGAAAATTTTTGACAAATGATTCTATTAATGAAGTTGCTGTTGAATTTTGTGTTACGCATATGTTCTTGTCGCATAAAATTCTCATTTCGCAAAACAAACTAAGCAAATGATCATAAAGATGAGTCTGATTCTTATTGTTAAATGGTTCAATCAACACAATTGGTAGTACATATAATAAAAGAGTCCTAAACTCAGTAGCTTTGCATCGTTTAAAATGCTCCAATGAACGAAGCTTTCGATTAAATTCTGGCGGAAGCTGGCTACCAATTTGAACAATAGAAGTTGAAATGGGAATTCTGACTTGATTCTATATTTTTGTCGACGATCCAAAATCCAAGACTTTAATAATTGCTTAATTACACCCAATAGCACACAGTGCATGTAATCTACTGGGATATTCGAAACAAAATCTATTTCCAAATTTTCAATGATTAGATTATTGAATGAATGATGGAAATTTCTATCAGTCTTCAATCTGAAATCTGAATCAGTTCTAGGCTTCAGTTTTTTTAATTCACTAGAATGGCAAGGCATTGGAAACACTACTTTTGCAACATGATATTTGCCGACTATATTACATTTATGGCAGCAACCGTATGCAGCATGACCTTTGATGTTTAATCTTATTTTAAAATAATAGACTTTTTCTTTATATTTAATTCCATTCTTAATATTTAAGCAATCATCAACAAATTGTTTCATATATTCATTAACTTCGTTTGGCTTTGATCTCCCACAAAATACACCCAAGGTAGACTTCATTGTATCCAACAACATTAATTAAAATGGGCCAAAGATCTAAACAAGAGCTCTTAGATAAAGGCAGACCATCTATGTTGAGATCGAACAATAAATAATGAGTCATCGGATTATGAACCTTTAGAAAATTTTCTTAAACAAAGATTAACCCAATGTGAAAATATTGGCCATTACACATAATATCTATATCAGCTTTCCTTGGAGTCTATAATCCATTGGTAAAAAGCGATCATCGTCACTTAGAATTTGTAGTAATGCATTCACAGAATTTCTAGTTTGCAAAGTGGAGGACGCCCATTGTGCTAATTTTTGTTTTTTCGTTGCATGAAAAAAATTACTTTCAAACTCGAAAGGAAAGGGCTCATTATCTGAGTTTTCAGAATCCGTCGCACGAATTATTTTTTATACAAAGTAGTCGTCTTTGTCTGGAGAATTTATTTTGCTTCCTAATTGTGATTCACAATAAGGTTGAAGACTGCAATTGCTTCTACATTTGTGCATGAAATCTTCAGCCTTTCTTCTCTTTCTGAATATATGTCTCCGTTTTCTATTAAATATTTTGTAACAATTAAAAAATAAGTAATAAGTCAAAAAAAAAAGTATAGACTTAAAACAGAAAATAATACATTTTTTCAATTAATTTAAAAAATATTAGTGTTACAGAAAATAAAATTTAAAATTCGGAGGGGTATCATAACATCAACAGGACATACCGTCAATTGACGGCGCATGCACCACCTTTCCACTGCGCTTCCACTGCGCGACCACTACGCGACCACTACGCCCTCACTACGCTTCCACTACGCCCCCACTACACACCACAGCATCCCACTGCACCGCCACTGCACCGCCACTGCACCGCCACTGCACCGCCACTGCACTGCCACTGCACTGCCACTGCACTGCCACTGCACCGCCACTGCACCGCCACTGCACCGCCACTGCACCGCCACTGCACCGCCACTGCACCGCCACTGCACCGCCACTGCACCGCCACTGCACCGCCACTGCACCGCCACTGCACCGCCACTGCACCGGCACCGCACTTCCACTGCACTGCCACTGCACCGCTACTGCAGCGCTACTGCAGCGCCACTGCACCGCCACTGCACCACCACTGCACCGCCACTGCACCACCACTGCACCGCCATTTTTCTTTTTTAATATCTAATATAATAAAAGGTGAACTCACCTCTTAAACGACCTTGACAGTGTTGGTACTTTTCTAAATTTATTTTTTAAACGTAAATAATAAATAAAATAACCGAATGACTATGCAACACTGAATGCAAGGCGTACTTTGATAAAAACTTTAAAATATAAACAAAAAAATCAAGGCGTACTTTATCAATAAAAAAATAAAGCATTCGTTTCGAAATGACTAAAAACAGGGCATAGTTACTAGGCTAGGGCCTGCACTATTTTTTCTGTGCAGGCTTTTTTCTAGTTCATACATAAACTGTGTCGAAATTACGCAATGTTTAAGATGTTGATAAGAATAAAATAAATTATACATATAATTATTATTTGTACATATGTGTATCAAAAATTATTATTTTTCATAACGAGAATAAATTGACTTTTTTTTGTTTAGTTTGTCAAACGGTTTTGTATTATCGAAAGTCCAAAACTCTTTCAAACGAAATCGATCAAATGAAGAAAGTGTTTGAACTTGAACCATGAAAAGCTCTCAAAATAAGTAATATATGTTAGATAGTTTAAAAAAAAACAATTATTATGTTTTATTATGTTTATTTGTAATTAAATTTTAACAATAAAAATATTTAATAAATTGGTTAATGTATCTAAAACCACAGACAAATATAATAAACACAGACGAATAAGTTCTTACATCTTTTTACTATGAAAAATAATAGCTGTCGATTAGCTCCATTCCATAGTATTGTTATTTTTAATTAAATTTATGAATGTTTTCTTAAATACTAATAAATGAAGCTAATTGTTTTTCATAGCAAAAAAGTTGCCTGAACTTATTCGTCTGTGTACGTTTTTATAAACAAACATAACTGAAAGTCATGCAAAAGGTAACCAGTAAATATATAAATAATTAAAAAAAAAATTAAATGTATAATATAGGTAAATGATAACAACTCACCTTTCTGATGCAATTGGTTGCACATGAATTGCAGACTGTGATGGCAAATTTTTCTTTTCCATTTAACAAATAATTCTGTTGAAACTAAAATAAAAAATAATTTACCTTTAATGAATTTAAAAAATATTAAAGAAAAACACAGTAATCGTAAGAATCCTACGAAAAATCTGTTCTAATTTGATGTGATGCTTTTCTATTTTTACTAGTCCGAATGAGGAACAGAATTTTGTCCGACGAAAAATATTAAAACAATCAGGGATTAATTTAAGTATAATTAATATCTATATTTATATTTATTTGCAAAAAAATAATACATATTTTTTTTTCAAAAATATATATTTATTTTTACATTTCAAATATAAATATCATCATAAAATCTGTAAGAATTAACAGAAGATTTAAAATGAGAAACACGGGGTGCAAAAGTGTAGAAAAATTATTAGTCAGTTTTCTTCAAACTGTGTTATTATAAGTATACATATCGTCTGCTCAGAAATGAAACAACGTATAATGAAAAGTATAGTTTCGAGTAATTTGAGTTTAAAGATTTGAAAATTAAAAAAAACGTATGAAAAAATATCAAAAAGCGTACAATTTTCATCTAAAAAACACATTTTAATCAACATTAAGAATATTGAAAAGTAGTTGTACTTATAAAATCGAGTACGAGGAATCGAATGGTGCTATTGTCAAATAATGACGTATAAATGTCATACGTTGTTTCATTTCTCAGCAGACGATATTATGTTTGTTCTTTTTTACTGAATTCTTCAAATTATAAAAAAAAAAAGTTGTACTTCCACAATTCATTAAACCTCTTCGATTTCTCTAAATAAGTTATATAAGCTAGACTAACGTTGATATAATATACTATGTTAATTTTATATTTTTCCAAAAATCCAATTCGCCTGTTTTCATTCGACTGAAAACAAGAGAACAAAAATCTCCTTCAAAAAGCTTTGCAATATTTTTAAAATTGCGCGACAATATTTGGAAATTGAAACTATCCTAGATAAAATAAAGAATATTTATTTCTTTAGAAGCTAAAAAAAATAAATGTTCCGAATTTAGTAATGTGAAATTATAACGAAGTCCATAAATTAATTTTTGCAATAGATTAGAAAATAAATTAATTTCTTAAGGGTTATCAAAATCAGTTCGTAAAATTCATTTGTATAGAATAAGGTTTAATTTATTTAAAATTTAACTTAAAATAATATTGTTTATCACTCAATTTTTTTTTATATATAAAATTTTGAATTCTTTAAAGGTTCAGCAATCAAGCGTTCACACAATAGGTTTCCAAAATCATTGTCGATGATTTATGGATGAATTATCAATTATTTCAACTTATGAATTTTACCCATTAAAGGAGTTTTTAATAAATTATTAAATAATTCATAATTTTAAGCTAGCATATAAAATATTTTATTTTTGTATAAATTTTATTGGAAATTTTTTGGGACAAATTGTTTTTATTTAAAAAAAAAATTATTAGATGTTCATATACTTACACTTCGTTATTCCAATTTAGCAATTTGTTTTATTCCAATTTTTTTTTTTGTTCCACTCTTTTACTGAACTATTAATGCTCAACCTTTTATTTTATTTTTAGATGATCTATAAATATTTATATGGTATAATGTATTTGCTTCTCTTCCTTTTTTGAATACTCTTAACCAATCGATTTATGGGAATCTTACTTATTTGCCTGAAACCTGAAAAACAAAAGAAAAGGATTTAGGATTTAGGAACATTTTAAGTAGTTATTGATTATCTGCTGTTCTTTCTACCTAAATTACCTACCTATAAAAAAAAGAAAAATCTTAGAATTTATAATTATGATAATGGAATTACTAACGCAAGATCAATGAAGTTCCATTATTAAATTCACGTCATAAATTTTTAGTACATAAATTTTTAGAATCGGTTTCCGATTAGGTCCTGAAAATCTCTTCAGAATTTTTTTTTCTTTTTTTTTTTTTTTTTGGTCGTGAGAAAAAATTTTGAAGATTTCCAGTACTTAATCGATTCTAAAAATGAATGTACCATTTTAAAGCTTGAATCTGTCCGAAGATTTTGAATGATCCAAATTTTCAAAATTTTGACTTTAAAATGGTCTAAAATCGGTTTAGTCGTCTAGCCGTCGTGTTGAGGGCGTCTGAAAATGTATATAAGTTCAACGAGAAGTTCTTCTTCAGTGGAAAAATGAAAAAATAAAAAATCGCAAAATAATAATAGCATTGAAAAAGCAAGCAGTTAAATCGGTGGGACGTCATCTGCACTTTTATCAACACAATTTTCTAAAGCTTATTTTCATTTTTTTTTTAATTAATACTTACCTACAAATAAATCGAAGCCACCATAAAACAATGAGGTTAGGTTGTAATTTGCAATTTATTTTTTCCAAATTTTTTTTTTCAAAATTTCTTTTTTCTATTTTTTTTTCAGGGAACTTACTTTTTTTTAAATGGTTAGATTGGAATTTGCATTTTTTTTTTTCAAAACTTTTTTTCAAAATTTCTTTTTTCTATTTTTTTTTTTCAGCGAACTTACTGTTTTTAAATTGTTTTAATTTGAAATGATAATCAAATCAATTGGTTTTAAATTTAAGTTTAAATTTAAAAAATAAAATAAATCAGTACTGCACGCGTTCGATTTGAGTGGAGAAAGAGAAAGAGGAATGACGGATTTTTAATATTCCTAGTTTTGTTTTTATTTTGTACCTTCCGTATCATCATCTGTACCATTATTACTTGATCCGTAACAAATTCATTTCGTTCCATTTTTGTTTCCTATTTCTTTAATTAATCTAAAAATATGGGGTAGTTAAATTTTTTAAAAATTCAAGTGCATTTTCAATGTTGTAACATTGTGATAGAATTAATATTTATAGGAGGCGTTATTTGCATTTCTTTAAAGAAATAAAAATTTAATTCTTGTTTGTATTTTTGCATTTTTGTCTGTTGTATGTCTCGAGTAGACTCCTAAACCGCTTAACCGATCGTTTTCAAATTTACACCATGTCTTTGTCTCAGGTCGAGGGTCGTTATAGGCTATTTCAAAATCTTGTTGGCCTCCTACCCAGCGACCTCCCCGGCGGGAGGACTTCAAAACTTCATCCGATTTCCGTCAAATTTGGTACATAAAAAGAGGAAATGATTAAACACATAAATTTCGTAAGAAAATTTATTAGCCTCCTACCCAACGACTTCACCGGGGAAGACTTCAAAAGTTCATCCGATTTCATTCAAATTTGTTTTCAAGAACATGTAGCATCTTTTTTTTGAATTGCCAAAAAATTCAAAAATATCAACCGTCCAGCTAAGAAGCCTCATAGATAATATAAATTCGCATTTAAATGCTATGAAGCAAACAGGAACCGAAGTTGATATAATGAATTCATTATAATTCATATTGTTATGACAAAATTAGACTCTGATTCGCAATCAAAATACGAAGAATCATTTGATTATCAAAGTTTACCTAGATGGGAAAATATGTACGAGATTTTGAACAAACGATGCAAATTATTGGAGGTAAGAGAAGGAAAGAATCAAAATGCTTCAATTCCACATTCACCGTATTCAAATCAAAATAAACCAAACAAAAACAAACCAAAATTCAACAACAAACAATCAACGTCACTAACTGCGTCAACTTCGACTACCTGTTCGTTCTGTTCAGATCCTCAACATAAAATTGAAAAATGTTCAAGTTTTAGCCAGTTGCTTGTCATTGAAAGATTTAATCAATCAAAAAAAACTTCAACTATTCATCAATTGCTTGAGACCTAAAAGACTGTAAGTCATCATCATGTCGGGTATGCACTAAAAGACATCATTCACTATTACACCGATACACATCTGAAAACAATGCTAATAATAATTCTAATAGTACTCATTCTAATCAAGAAACAAAAAATGTTCGTCCATTTTCAGGTCATACATCCAGTTTAAACTCTGAAATGCAATGTTTCGTTATGATGAATTAGTCGAGAAATTTTGGGCAATCGAAAATATAGACACTAATTTATGTAAACTTAACATCGAACAACAAAATTGTGAAAATTAATTCATCAACACTATTCGTAAAACAAAAGACAATCGTTTAATGGTCAAATTGCCATTTAAAAAACCTGTTAGTGAATTAGGAGAATCATTATTAAAATCAAGATCAAGATTTCTATGGATGGAAAGAAAACTTGAAAAGTTGCCTGAAATTAAAAAAGAATATTAAATTTGTCTTCAAGAATATTTAAGCATGAGACATATGGAAGAAATTTCTTTGAATAAGCTACCAATACCACATTATTTCATCCCACATCAGTATGTTCTTCTACCAGGAAGTACCAACACTAAATTTCGAGTAGTGTTTAATGCTTCGTTTCCCACTTCAACAAACATATCGCTTAACGACATTTTATCAGTGGGTCTTACAGTCCAGAATGATATTTTTTCAATTTTATTAAAATTTCGCTGCTATCGTTTTGCTTTGACTGCTGATGTTTCAAAAATGTATCGTCAAATTCGTGTATATCCTGAAGATTGCAATTTACAACTCATATAATGGCGCGAACAACCCAGTGATCCTTTCAAAGTTTTTCGCTTAAAAACAATGACATATGGTACTGCTTCAGCACTTTATCTAGCTACGAGATGTTTAAATTTTCTAGCTGACGAATTTTCTTTCAAATTTCCAAAATCAGCTGAAATAATCAAAAGTTCAACTTATGTAGATGACTTGATGGCGGGAGGAGATAATGCTAAAGATATCAGTCAGTTACAAAATGAGATAGCCACCAACTTTAAATCTGCCGAACTAGAATTAAAAAAGTAGTACTCAAATGAGCCCTCAATTCTAAAGCAAATTCCACTAAAGGACCAAGAGAAACTTCTTCAAATAAACAATATCAACATAATTCGTACCCTTGGCATGATATGGGATCCAAGTTGTGACGAATTTCGATATAATATTCAACAAAATGAAGAAATCAAGTCATCTAAAATTACGAAAAGATCAGTACTATCTGATTTAGCTAAATTATTCGACCCATTAGGTTTAGTTAATCCTATTGTCGTAACGTCCAAATTATTTATGCAAGAACTTTGGCTATTGAAATTATCATGGCATGAGTCTCTTCCTCAACATATTCATAATCGATGGCAACAGTTTAAAAATAATTTAACTGATTTAATCTCCATAAAAATACCTCGTTTCGTTTTTTCAAAAAACAAATACATGGTTTTTGTGATGCATTAACTCGAGCGTTTGGTGCATGTATTTACATAAGAATAGTTGATACAAACGGAAATGTTATTGTTAATATACTGGAAGCGAAATCAAGAGTTGCTCCAAGTAAAAGAACCAGAACACTACCCGTACTCGAGCTTCTTGGTGCCGAGTTATTAGTAAAATTATGGTCAAAAGTACAATCGGATTACCCAAAACATATAGATAATATTTTTTTATGGACAGATTCGACCATAGTATTGGGATGGATTAGTGCTCACCCTGCCAAGTGGCAAACATTCATTGCAAACCGTGTATCCAAAAGAGTTATCGTCAACCGAAATTTGGAGACATGTCAATAGCAAAGCCAATCCTGCAGATATAATTTCACGAGGTTGTTTTGTAACTGAACTAAAAACCTCAATTTGGTTTACAGGACCAGCATTTTTGTATAAATCAGAAGAACATTGGCCAATTCAAAAAGTATATACAGCTGAACTAGAAGAATTACCTGAGCAACGAAAAACTTATAGCAAAAATCCACAATTATCGTTAATTTCAAGCAATAACACAAATTCAAACAAGTAGTTTTACAAAAAATCGTCGAATATTTGCTTGTATTCATCGTTCATCAGTAACTTAAAACGAAAAATAAAGAATTTTCCTTCAAAATTTGGCGTTTTATCAGCTGACGAGTTACAATTCGGATTTCTCAATATTATTTACATCATTCAACAAGAAGAATTCGAGAATAAAATAAAACAATTAAAAAAAAAATCAATCAATTCATAGTTCGAGGCACATTAAAAGCTTAAATCCATCGATAGTAAAGACAATCGATAGTAAAGACAATCTTTTGAAAGTTGGAGGTTGTCTCAAAAATGATGAATTACCTTACAATTCTCGTTATCCCATTTTACTACGTAAAAATAATTTATTAAATCTTATATTTATTTTCTTCATTTTAGGCATTGTCACGCCGGTTCGCAGGCTTTAATGTCCATATTAGCACAACAATTCTGGATCATAAATGCTAGAGATTACACAAGAAAAATAGTTCAGAAATGCGTTCGTTGCTTCAAATTTCGTCCCAAATTATTGAACCAAATCATGGGGGATTTGCCTGCTGATCGGGTCAATGCCAATCTCGCTTTTTCAACTTGTGGAGTCGACTTTTGTGGTCCAATTCTCACCTGTTCAACAATTAGACGACATATAAGACCTATATTGCCGTTTTCGTATGTTTCATTTCAAAGGGAGTGCATTTAAAAATTGTTAACGATTTGACAACGACTGCGTTTATCACTCAAAAAAATTCTTACCTTACCAAGTACAGTTTTTTTACCATTAAAAAAAATTCCATATATTTTTTCCAGAACGGTAAAAATTTTATTAAGTTAACTGTCAAGATCATTAATTTATCCTTCCTTCCTAAAGGTTTTCGAAATCCTTAAGCCGTTAAAACTTCCCATTAAATTTAAAAATTCCTTTAAAACAGCATTTTCGCAACCATTCTACATTATATTTTTTTTCAACGTCTCTTTTACAATTATTGCAATTGTCAAAGCTATTCTAATAACGACGACAAAAAAGAAGTCCATTACAACAATGTTTTTTTTTCATTCTACGGTTTTGAACACCTTCTTATGCTTGCTTATAACGCCTTTTAAAGGGAAATTGTCATTTATTGTAATGACATATGCACACAAAAAAAAAATTCAGTATTTCTAACAAACAAAATATTATTTTAACGTACAAAATATATTCCGTCGAACTTATATTTTCCATTTTACACATTGTCGTAAATTCAGTTCATAGCTCAGTGGCAAGAGTTGATGGATTGCAATGTTCAGGACAGTGGTTCGAAGCAATAAAAAAATTAAAAAAATAAATAAAAAAAATAATAAAAATAAATAAAAAAATTTAAATAAATAAAAAAAATTAAATAAAATAAAAAAAAACATAAAAAAAAAATATATAAAAAAATAAAATAATAAAAATAAATAAAAGAAATTTAACAAATAAAAAAAAAAAAAAATAATAAAAATTAAAAAAAAAAAAATAAATAAATAAAAAAAATAAAAAAAATATAAAAAAAAAATAAAAAAAAATTAATAAAAAATTAATAAAAAATACAAAAAATATAAAAAAAAAAAAATAATAAAAAAAAAATTAAATAAATAAAAAAAAATTTAGTCTAGCAAAATTTTTTTTTTGTATTTGCTGTGTTTATTGCTGATGAATTTGAAAGGTTTTTGGTTTTGGGTCATCATCAAGGTAAAGTACGTTTATACTAAAAAACTACCTTAATTTTAAACAACAAATCCGTTATCAGAACGAATCGGACCTTTTTATTAATTAAAAGTAACCTTAATATTAACGATACATGTCGTCATATTTAAGGCCTATTATATCATATATTCGTTATTTAAATGGTATAGACCTTACTAAGAAGGACCTTACCTTGATTTGAAAGGAAATATCAAAGGTTTTTAAAAGAGACAGTCCTTAAATAGAAGGAAGATGTAGTTAGTATTAACGACCCTTTTAACGACATAAGGAAGAAAAATAATAGGAACTCCTTTGGACAAAAAATAAAGTGAAATCCCGTTAATAATAACAGCGTTTTTTTTAAAGTAAGGTAAGAATTTTTTGAGTGTTGATGCTTTAAAGAGGTTCATTAGCCGTCGCATCTTATGCAAGAAATTATATTGAGATAATGCAACTAATTTTGTAGGACCACGACGTCATCTTGTGAATTACGTCGTAAATTCTTAATCCAATCATTTCAATCCGATATAACAACCTGGTGCGCTGAAAACTCAATCACATTTCAGCACAGCACCCCTCGATCGCCACACTTTGCCGGCATATGGGAAGCAGTGGGAAGGCTTCGAAAAACAAATCATTATTTTCATTGTAATAATATAATTTTTATTTTTGATTTAAAAATTTTTTTTAAGTATTGTAAATAGTTCAGAATTTAAGGATCAATTAATAATATTAATTTGAATTTTTTTTGTCATTCTCATTGAACTATATGCTTTCACTCTTTAATAATTAATAAATATACTAATCAACTTATAGTTCAGATGAGCCATTGATCCTAAAATTACAGACTATCAAAAACAAAATTAGAAAGTAGAGTCAAGTACTAAAGAATTTCACCAATAAAATTATATCGATTGTTATTGATAGTATCTTATATACTATCAACCCGGGCAGTATGTTAAGCCAAAACATATCTCTCTCAGCTTATGATGTTAAAAACAAACATAAATATCAAATTAGGTTCCAAATAATTTATTGGTCAAATTTTTGATTAATCTTACAAAAATAATAAATTCAAAATTCCCTTTTTTTTTATCAATCGATAAGTTTTTATTATTTTTGTGAGAGCATTTGAAAACATAATAAATTTAGAAATAAAGAAAAAAAAAGTCAGTATTCATTATCGTTATCGTTGTCGTACAAGAAGCATACATATTGTTAAAACTAAAATTATAATTAAAATTTTTTATTGAAGCAAGCAAATCTAAGTTTTTGACTTCATTGAACAACAATCTTTTTTAGTATATTTGGTAAAAACCCTTACCAAACAAGATGCTTATTCTTTTAGAAGACTTAATAATTCTTTTATTTTAAGTAAGTTATTTTGGTGTTGTTCCACACATTGACGACAGGAAAAAGGAAGATTGCAAAATTCATGACATAAGCATAGTGAATGACAATTTACATCTTTTTTACATGCTTTATGCCCCACTTACATTGATTATATAGTCTTACGTCTAAAACGGAGTCAAAATTGTTTCATAGTAGATCATACTAGACAGTCCGATAGTCATAGTTATAGTGTTACAAGAATAACATCGCTGAGTGCTGAGCACGGATTTCGAGCTAAACATAGTCCAAAAAAATAACCGTAGTTTCTATTATACCACCGCTAGGTTTAAAGAAAATAAGGGACGGATCCGTAATCGAATAATAAGAATTATCTTTTTCTCACAATACAATATTCGAAGTTTTTGCGTTTTTATTTGCTTCACTGATCCTTATAATAATTTTGAATTCATTTTTTAATTTATAGTTCTTGCTAAATTCTGCTTATGTCTAATCTGCAGAACGGATCACTTCTGTTGTTCTTAAAAATTTATAAATTGAAGTATAATATGTTCTTTCTGAGTATTTCGAAATCAATTTATCTCTTCTACAAAGCACAGATCTATCTTCTATCTTCTATATATATAAAACCGAAGTTGTATGTTAGTCTGTTTGTATGTTTGTCTGCTCCGAATAGGCTCCTAAACCGCTCAACCGATCGTTTTCAAACTTACACCATGTCTTTGTGTCAGGTCGGGGGTCGTTATAGGCTATTTTAAAATTTGATTGGCCTCCTACCCAGGGACCTCCCCAGGGGGCGGACTTCAAAAGGTCGTCCGATTTCATTCAAATTTGGTACGTAAATAGAGGAACTGATTTCACACAAATTTCCTTACAAAAAATTTGTTCACCTCCTACCCAGCGACCTCCTACCCAGCGACCTCCTACCCAGAGACCTCCTACCCAGGGACCTCTTACCCACGGGCCTCCCATGGGGGCGGACTTCAGAAGTTCGTCCGATTTGATTCAAATTTGGTACGTAAGAAGGGGAAATAATTACACACAAATTTCGTAACAAAAAATTTGTTGACGTCCTACCCAGGGACCTCGCCTCGGGGAGGACTTTAAAAGTTCGTCCATTTCATTCAAATTTGGTATGTAAAAAGAAGATGTGATTACACACAAATTTCGTAACAAAAATTTTGTTTACCTCCTACCCAGGACCTCCTACCAAGGGACTTCCTACTCAGGGATCTCCTACCCAGGGACCTCCTACCCAGGGACCTCCTACCCAGGGACCTCCGATGGGGGCGGACTTCTGAAGTTCGTTCGATTTAATTCAAATTTGGTATGTAAAAACAGCATTGATTACACACAAATTTCGTAACAAAAAATTGGTTGACTTCCTACCCAGCGACCTCCTACCCAGGTACCCCCCATGGGGGCGGACTTCAAAAGATCGTCCGATTTGATTCAAATTCGGTAGTAAGAAGAGGAAATAATTACACACAAATTTCGAAACAAAACATTTTTGACCTTCTACCCAGGGACCTCGCCTCGGGGCGGACTTTAAAAGTTCGTCCAATTTCATTCAAATTTGGTATGTAAAAAGAGGATGTGATTACACACAAATTTCGTAACAAAAAATTTGTTTACCTCCTACCCAGCGACCTCCTACCCAGGGACCTCTTACCCAGGGACCTCCTACCCAGGGACCTCCAACCCAGGGACCTCCTACCCAGGGACCTCCTACCCAGGGACCTCCTACCCAGGGACCTCCGATGGGGGCGGACTTCAGAAGTTCGTTCGATTTGATTCAAATTTGGTATGTAAAAACAGCACTGATTAAACACAAATTTCGTAACAAAAAATTGGTTGACCTCCTACCCACCGACCTCCTACCCAGGGACCTCCCAAAAGATCGTCCGATTTGATTCAAATTTGGTAGTAAGAAGAGGAAATAATTACACACAAATTTCGAAACAAAAAATTTTTTGACCTTCTACCCAGGGACCTCGCCTCGGGGCGGACTTTAAAAGTTGGTCCGATTTCATTCAAATTTGGTATGTAAAAAGAGGATGTGATTGCACACAAATTTCGAAACAAAAAATTTGTTTACCTCCTACCCTATTTCATTCAAATTTGGTATGTAAAAAGAGGATGTGATTACACACAAATTTCGTAACAAAAAATTTGTTTACCTCCTACCCAGCGACCTCCTACCCAGGGACTTCCTACTCAGGGATCTCTCACCCAGGGACCTCCTACCCAGGGACCTCCGATGGCGTCGGACTTCAGAAGTTCGTTCGATTTGATTCAAATTTGGTATGTAAAAACAGCATTGATTACACACAAATTTCGTAACTAAAAATTGGTTGACCTCCTACCCAGCGACCTCCTACCCAGGGACCTCCCATGGGGGCGGACCTCAAAAGATCGTCCGATTTGATTCAAATTCGGTAGTAAGAAGAGGAAATAATTACACACAAATTTCGAAACAAAAATTTTTTTGACCTTCTACCCAGGGACCTCGCCTCGGGGCGGACTTTAAAAGTTCGTCCGATTTCATTCAAATTTGGTATGTAAAAAGCGGATGTGATAACACACAAATTTCGTAACAAAAAATTTGTTTACCTCCTACCCAGCGACCTCCTACCCAGGGACTTCCCACCCAGGGATCTCCTACCCAGGGACCTCCTACCCAGGAACCTCCCATGATGGCGGACTTCAGAAGTTCGTCCGATTTGATTCAAATTTGGTACGTAAGAAGGTGAAATAATTACACACAAACTTCGTAACAAAAAATTTGTTGACCTCCTACCCAGGGACCTCCTACCCAGGGACCTCCTACCCAGGGACCTCCTACACAGGGACCTCCTAGCCAGAGACCTCCCCAGGAGCGGACTTCAGAAGTTCGGCCGATTTCATTCAAATTTGGTATGTAAAAAGAGCACTGATAACACACACAAATTTCGTAACAAAAAATTGTTTGACCTCCTACCCAGGGATCTCCCATGGGGGCGGACTTCAAAAGTTCGTCCGATTTGATTAAAATTCGGTACGTAAGAAGAGGAAATAATTACACACAAATTTCGTAACAAAAATTTTGTTGACCTCCTACCTCGCCTCGGGGCGAACTTTAAAAGTTCGTCCGATTTCATTCAAATTTGACACGTAAAAATAGGAAATGATTAGACACAAATTTCGTAACAAAAAATTTATTGACCTCCTACCCTAGGGGAGGACTTCAAAAGTTTGTCCGATTTCATTTAAATTTGGTACATAAAAATGATTAAACACACGAATTTCGTAACAAAAAATTTGGCCCCCTCTTTTTAGGAGCCTTTTCGAATATATAGAAATCAAATATTAAATATTAAAAACTGAACCACTCAACCGATCGTTTCGAAATTTACACCGTCTCTTTGTCTCGGGGTCGTTATAGGCTATTTTAAAATTTGAATGGCCTCCCAGAAACCCCTCCCAGGGAGGACTGCAAAAGTTCTTCCGATTTCATTCATATTTGATTCAAAAAAAGCGGAAATGAATAAAAACACAAATTTGGTTTGGTTTGGAAACCTGTTTAAGGGAAGGATATCATTCGATTTAATGCAATTAAGTGTTGAATAAGTAGAAATGATAAATATTAATTCTTCTTATATATTTTCCCAAATTTATAAAATAACTAGCTCCTATAATTGTTTATCAATTAGACAACAAAAATTTCACTTAAAACGTGTGTTCCACAACAACGTGACCTAGTACTTTATATGTACACATATATAAATACAAAAGATCACATTCCTTGAATTGAATGAAATTTTTAATAATAAAAATTTTAAGCGAAGCCGACCTTATTGCTTCGCTTAAAATTTTTATTTTATTAACGGTAGGCATCCAAATGTAAACAATTTAAAAGTTATTTAAAATAATAAAAAGTTAGTTTTTAATTAATTTTTTAATTTTAAAAAAAGAAGTTTTCTATCGTGAAATGGTTAAAAAGTGCGAAACGGAAATGGGAATAATGGAATTCCCCAACGAATTTAATGTCTGTGGACGGCACTTTTTAGAAAAAAATATTTATCGAAATAATCATTTTAATGGAAGTAATGAAAATTTTACCTGTACGGTAAGTTTTTTTTTTTTAATTTTTGAAAGATTTATTCATCGGATCAATATATATTTTTTTTAATCTTATTCAAGCAAGACAGTGATCGAATTCGATTGAAAACTGGTTCTGTTTGACAATGATGAAAATATTGAAAACTGTCACTTTTCTACGTTATCAAGAAAAATGGTTGTGAAAAAATTTGTAATAGAAGAAAACGATGGTATATTTTTATTTTATTTATATTTTTAGTTTTTAAATTTGTAACTTAAATACAGATAAAATTTCTATTATTGAGTGTTTCCCGTCTGCTTTTCAAGAAGATTTCAAAGTGGAGACAGAACCAACAAAAAGTGAGACCGATTCTACCGATTACCGATTCTGAACACATTGGACACGAACATGCCATTAACAAAAGGTTAATTATTATAATTAATTGAATCTGCAGCGGTGTTAGACCTAACAATTGTTGTAGAAAATTATAAATTCACCTTTCCATGCGAAAGTCATGGTCCTGAATTTTTGTCGTATACTACTCATTACTACATAAGAATGAGTATGCGGCAATTTACAAGGCAAGAAAATCAAAAACACACAAGTGAATATGTTGAAAAAAATAAACTTGCCAAGCTGAATATACTAATTTTTTTTTAACCAACAATACAATTTCTATTCAATTTTAAATGTTTATAGAATGTTTTTTCAAAAAAACAGAAAAAAATTTTAAATAAAAAAAGAATAAATTTTCCATTTTAAGAATCAAAAACATTGAAAAAATTTTTGTCCGTAATTTTATTTTAAAAATTTCGTTTATCCGCTATGAAGAGAGGATGTCTCGCCTTTGTAATTCTAAAAAACCAAGTAAAACTATCACTTCTGACATTTTTTTTTAGAATTTCAAAAACAATGTTTGAGACATTTCTTCTTCTTCTTAATAAAATAACAAATTTTTTCAAAAAAAGATAAAATAAAATGTTTTATTTCAAATAATTTAAATTGCAGATCTACATTGTATAAAAAATTATCATTAAAAGTAATTCAAATGTAGTTCTTCCGAATATTATGAATTCATAAAAAAAAACCTACCTACATTTAATATTTAAAACTCAGATAATGTATTCCAAAAAAAAACTATTCTCGATCAATTAACGATTTATTAGTTTACAGATATAAAATATAAACAACATAAGGGACGAAACTAGCGGTGGTACTAGGGTAATTTTTGGGAACAAAAAATTTATAGTAGATAGAAATCCTGTTTATATCCGTGGTACTGAGTAGGTAAGGGAGATTTGTAGTCATACAAAAAAAAAATAATATTTTAATTGCCATAAAATTTGAACTCAATTTTTTCTTTACTTTATTTTTCGAATTTAAAAAATAACTGCGAGGTTGCACAAAAATAATATATACAATTTAATTTTTGCTTTAACCATGTTTTTCTAGAAAAATTTGTTTTTTTTTGTAGGTTTATTTTAAGGTTATTTTTTGTTTTAGGTTGCTGGCAAAAATTAAAATAAAAAAATTAAAAAGAAAACAAATGAAAATGGTATAGAAGAATATCAATCATTGGAAAAAAAATAAAAAATTCCATACCACTTTTATGATTTTAAAACCGAATAAAAATTGCTTTCAGCCAGAAAGATAAAAAAAAAAAATTAAAAAAAATAGCGAGAAAAGAAAATCATGTATGTCTAATGAATATTATTCTTGTGTACGGAACAAAAATTTCCACGAAAGCATTTGAAACAAAAAAAAACCAGAATGAAAACTTGTGTTTATCTTGACTGAATATTTTTATTTTAAAATTTTTTATTTTAAAATTCAAATAACATAAACCTTGTTTTGTAAGTTTTTTAATTTTTGGGTAAATTTAATTTTTTTCCTATAAATTTAAAACAAACATAAAGCTGTTTTTATTTTTTATTTGAATTTCCTTTTTTATAGTTCTTAAAATCACAGTTAATTATTTGAATTTATATTTTCCTATGCTCAGTTATACAAACAATGTTCGATTACAATTATAGACGATTGAAACAAAAAAAGAAGATTCTCTTTCTTAATATTATTTACACACCAGCCATTCCAAGTCCAATTTCTTTTTAATTACAAAATTTTAAAATTTTTTGAGAGGCAATATTTGTTTATACTATCTCTGTGTAACTTCATTTTTATTATATTTCTTTTCGTTAAAAAATTATAATAAAATGTACCTAATAATGAAAAATAAATATTTTCTCTATGTACCTACATAGAAGAAAAAGCGGAAGAGACTAATGTTATCTTGCATTAAAATAATTATGTACAACAGCATATATAATTTATATATTACATAACTACAATTTTAATGTTCCATATATGAAAAACTTTTGTTTGTTAAAATTATTTTGACATCAATAGTTCTTTTTAGTTAAATAAAACTGAATAGGTTTTGGTAATATGAATGCATTTTAAGTAAAATATTAAGCTTATACAACATAATATTAAAAATTCAACTACACTTTAATACAACAATATATAGCAGGAAACTTCACTTAAATACAACAATACTTGAATAGTTGAATAGTTATCGTTCAAATTTTTTGAATTTTGTTTTTGAATATTTTGCTTATAGGTGGACAGGATATTAATAAATATAGGATCACATTTTTTTTTATTTTCTTTGAAACATTTATTCTGAATTTTAAAATAGCTTTGTAAAAAGATGGTTGCATATATAGTAGTCAAGATATATAGATACACAGAAAAAATTTATATATTTAATTGTTATTATAACGAACATTAATAATTATTATGGTTTTCAGCTTTTACAACCAACAATTAATTATGTGTTATTCATAACTTTGGTATAAAGATTCTTGAAAAAAAAATTTTGTTTGAAATTTTAAATAATATTTCCAAATCGTCTTTACCAAATTTTAGTACCTTACATTCGACGTAATGTGTAAATTTTTTTTTTATCAATATTACATTTTACTTTCATGAATAATTTTTATTTACATTTTTTTACTGATTTTCAAAAATTGAAAAAAAGATATTCAGGAATTATTTGCATTTCCAATAACTATTTTTCATTTTTCTTTCATCACAAAAGAAAATTGCAGCACAATAACATAATATTTTACCGCATATCTATAATTTGTATAATTCAATGTTATATAAAAATTAATTCATATTAAATTATTTTTTACAACAAAAAAGGTGCTAAAAACTTTCTTAAAACTTAATTTTTGAACTTATAATTAGGGATCGCAATACCGGGATCCCGGGATACCGGGATCCCGGTATTTCGGAAAAAAACCAATGAAAATCAATACCGGTATTATATTTGTCAAAACCGGTATTTCGGTATTTAAATTTTTTTCTGAGGATTTATTATTCAATATTTTTTGATATTTTTAGTAGATTGTTTTTTATAATTACAAACAAGTGCGGTTACTAAAAAATAAAAGTTTTAAGAGCCCTCGACGTGAAATTCTGTTTTCTATTTTTGCAGTTTTTTTTTGTTTTATTTTACAGAAAATAAACGGCCGTGAAAAATGCGACAAAAATTGTACGAAAAACACCTCTACCAGAAAATCACAAAACTATATTTGAATTTTATTTCTGTGCAGAAACTGTAATTTATCAAAAAAATTAAAAATTTGTTAGAAATAAATGAAATTAATTAAAAATTGTTTAGAAAATTAAAGAAATTCAAAATTTCACGTCACCAGCCCTGGAGAGTGGTATTTTAGCTTTATTTCTGCGTTTGAGATTTCTTATTATCTTTTTGCTTTACTTCAGAATCCAAGCAAATATGTTCAAGTATTTTAAAGGCTCATTTGGGCCAAAAAACTCAAAAAATTCGCTTCGCCTATCCTGGAGCCAGTTATATACTCTCTAACACATAAAAAAATCATATCAGTCGAGATTGTATTAACTCTAGAACCAAAGCAAAACCAAGACCCATTTTCCGCACTGAGGGCTCTTAATAGTTTGTTGTATGTGTAGTTGCATTTGTATTTACTTAAATATTTTAACAATTCTGCTGATTTAGTGTGAAAGTATTTTTTTTTACTTATTGGAGGTTGCAATTAGCAGTGGGTATGTTTTTTATTAATTAAATAATTTTTGTTTCTTTTTTATAATAATTATTATAGGTATTTTTTATTTTGAGAAATATTATTTTTTGGAATACCGGTATTAAAACCGGGATCCCGGTATCAGTAAGGTTCAATACCGAAATACCGGTATTGGTTTTTTTTGCTTTTTTTGCAATCCCTACTTATAATTAGCAACCTGACATTTTTGTCATTTTTTCAAGTTAATCGTTAGACTTTCATTTTACATTTATTTTATAGGCTGATATTTGACCTAAGTTTTTGCATTTCAGATTTAAAAAAAAAATTTTTTTTTGGGAGATATGACGATTATTGTATCAGAAGGCTTGGAAAATTTTGAAACTTCAAACTATCATCTCTCTGTTGTTAAATTTACAAGAATATTTTCAGATATCATTTTAAGTAGATATTCGTGCGAGCTTTCTTTGCAGGTGTTGGCAACTCGGTGTTGCCAGTTTAACCCATAGAGAAACCCTAAAAACACTGAAAAAACAAAAAATGGGTTTTTTCATTTGAATGTACTCCCTCAATTTTCAACCGATTTGGTCACTCTGTACCATTTTGGAAAGGTCTTCCAGACCACTTTAAAAAGCCGCTTTCGCAGGTTGAAATTTTTTAATGTTTTAGAAGATAATTCACTTCTTAGAATTTCCCCATACAAAAAAATGACCATTTTTACCCATTTTCAAAAAAGTTGTACTCCATGATCTTACGTACGATATTTTTCAAACTTCGCAGTCAAAAAGTATATATTTATACCTTTCCAAAGCCGCTTTCGCAGGTGAAATCGGTCCAGTACTTTCGGATTGGTGGCATTTTATATAAAACCAGTTTTGAAGTTTTTTGATTCGAGTTTTGCTCAGTTTTAGTGTTGTTTTTACTGCATATATTTTCGAGAACTGTTTTAAACAGACTCCCCTTCCATTTTACTTTCATAGACATTGTCATATAAGCTTTGAAATTCTTTTTTTTAATGTTTCTTCCACATCCATTTCATTTTCTTTCCAATTTTCTTTTCTAAACTTATAACCTAAACTTTTTGCTATTGTAATTTGTTTTTTCAGTATTTAATGCTATATGATTTTACAATAATTTCTGAAAGGCATACAGCAAGTTCTATAAAATCGAGTATCTCCGAACAGGGCTGAACTGGGAATGAATTTAGGACCGGGAAATTCAAATTATCTTTGTAAAAAAATTTTCTCACCCTTAAAAAAAAAATAATAGAAAACATTATAATTTTAGACAACAGATTTTAGTACCGCCCACCAGGAAACTCCTTCTAGCTTGTTAGGCCAGTCCAGCTGTGTCTCCGAATCATTCAAAATCTCACTCACGAGTTGTTTTGAGTCGCTTTTTTATTTTTTTTTAGTAGATAATTGTTTTAAATTATTCGAACGTTTTATCCGTTCATTCACGTTCAAACATGCACTTCCTAAAAACATGTCCTCATAAATTTTGGTTTTTCAGTCATTTTTGTTATGGATTCGTTCTTTAAAATTGAATTTTTGAATAATAACGGACATTTTTTTTTCGTAATTTTTTTAATTTGGCATACCTCTTTTATTTATTATTCGATTCTTAAAACTTTTTTTTTGTTGAAAAGGTCTTGAAATGGTCTTTTTTTCGTTTTATTTCTGTAGTACAAATGTTGCCCAAAAGGTGGAGTAATTTTAGTTTAATACACAAAATTGGTTAAAACGCCATCTATACAATATTTTCAGGAACTAAAACTTTCTAAAAAATGAAGGTAAACTGCTCCTGAATCAAAGTCTAGAACATCATGAAAGGCTATTTCGAAGTTTTCATACTCAAAAATGCTTAATCTCACAGTAAGGAAAAAGTAACGGTAAAACCTAAAAAAACCAAAATGGCGGCAAACTTGTTGAACAAACATAATTTCTAATATCTCTTTCTACCACTTTCAAGAATAAAAATCCAATTTTTGCAAAAAACGCGTTTTTGTCAGGTTGCTACTTATAATGTTCTTCATTTAGCAAATTGTTTTTCATTAGTATTTCATAATATCTTTCTTGATATGGAAATGGAAAGAAATGGAATTGGCTCATAAATGTCACTTTCCTTTTGTCGTACTTTTCGAATAGTTCGTTGCATAGATCGTTTGAGTGGCATATAAAAAGAAACCGCAGGTGAAACTGTTGACACTACATTCGTCAATATTTCCTGTGTTGAACCTATATTTGATATTTTACTTTGCCCTCGTAAAATTTGCATATTTTCTTTTGATTCCACGTCTGCAGCATTCGCTGCATGATTATGGTCTTTTAGTTTTTTAAAAATTGATCTGTTTAATTAATCAATTAAACGTTTAAATATTATTAGTTTTTAATACCATAAGTCTATAAGTCGCACACATATTTTATTTAAAATTTAAGTAAAACTACATAATTTAAATGTTATCGATAGGCCTTGATTAAAAAAATTTATTTCTTCTACAAGAATTTTGTGTCTTTTTTACCATACAATCGTAAATTTAATAAAAAAAACATGATTTAAGCGAAAATTAGGTTTGATCAAATTCTCATAAAATTTTTATTTTTAAAATCATTTTAATAATCAATGTAGATTTCTTGGCAAGTACCTTAAAATAATTTTTAATTAATGACAAAAGGTGTTTTTACTTTGATCAATATTATATACAAATTTTTATGTTAATTTTAAACTTACCCTAGTATTTCGTCACATTCTCTTATTGGCATTTCTTTAGGTTATTGAGGATCTCCCAGCTCCAAAATGTAACAATTAAAATAAAATTTATTTAATTTGTCTTTGCAGCTATCCCAAAAACAAATATCTTTCTGGATTTTTATTACTTCGAGATCATTTTTTTCCCCTGTCCAAATGGCAAACAGACAATAGTCTCTATTAGTAATATTCAACTGCCCCTGGATTTGATAATAATACTCAGAAGTTGGCCTCAAAAGTAATTGATTATTTTGATTAGTTTTTAGATATTTCAAAGATTTTAATAACAATTCCTTTGAAATATCTTTATTAAACAATTTAATTGGGCATTTAATTTCAATAATTCTATTTTCCTCAACTAATCCATCGGAGTAGCACCCAAATAAAACGTTGAGATACTAGACCATCACATTCAGATACTAGACCATCATCCTCAGTAACAATATAGTCACAGTACATATTAGGATCGTGATGTTCTGACTTTTGGTCCACATTTATTACAGAAGTCTGTGGAAAAAAAGATTTGAGCCCAAAAGAAATGGTTGCAGAATCAACATTTTTAGATGTTGATGCTTCAACATTCTTGGTCGTTGATGCTGTAACATTCTTGGATGTTGATGCTGCAACATTCTTGGATGTTGATACTTCAACATTTTTGCATGTTGATGCTTCTAATTTTTCAATATTTTTTCTAAAATATTTTGAATTTGGTTGTAAAGTATTAAATTCTTCATTAGAAAGAAATTTTATAATTTATTTAGAACGTTTTTTGAAATTTGAAGGGAATATGCAAATATTCTATACATAGTCTTTTATTTTTACAAAATGTTCCTAGGTTCTTTATTTTTATACGAAAATATTTTCCATCCATTCTAGAATATGCAAAACAAAACCAAACATAAAGTGGGATTTTGATTTTTTCGTAATTGGTGTCAGATAACAAATTAATTTTCTGTAGAAAAAACAGATCATATATATCAGGGGTGTCAACTGATTTTTGTATAAGATCGACTTCACTCAGTAAAAATCCTCTGCGATCTACTTTTTCTAAAAGTAGGAGTACGAGGAAAATGCAATATTTAGGGATCCAAATTCTAAGTGTTACAAGTTTTCATCACCTTTTTTTATTAGGTATTTTCACTGGCAGAAAGAACCCGTATGTTTTTAAAAAATTTTACCCATAAGGAAAATAATTTAATTGAAAATTTTATTAATAGAATTTTATTGTACTGGTAAATAATATTGTACATAATATAATAATTAGTATTTTATACCGCAATTGAATAAATTTATTGATAACATTCTCTGAAGAAATTAATTTAAATTATTTTATAATTAATAGTACAGGCAAATTAAATCGAAAATCATCAAATAAACAAAAAAAATATGTGAGTCTCGGACACACGGAAGAAGTGAAACTTCATGGCAAGTAGTATTTTCTGTAGCGGCTAAATAAATATTTAAAATGGCCAAGTGCATATAAGACATGACGCATATCGATTTTTTCGACGGCGACTAGTTGATTTTTGTCCTTCGACTGCTGCGGCAAGTCGTTTTAAAATAACTTGTTTTGGGGGAATTCGGCGGCTTAGAAAAAATTAAACAAAAAGAATTAAAAACCAGCGACTACTTAGATATAAAAACATTTAAAAATTCTAAAATACTTTTTAAGCTCAAAAAGTTTAGTGGCATAATGGCTTTTAAATTATTTCAAAATGTCTAGAATTATGGCTGCATGGCAACACTGATTGCCAGATGATTTCTACTATATTTTACGCTGTAAACACAATGCCGGTTACAACTATATTATTAGCGACAATAATGTATGAAAAAACTGCAGCGTGGCTTAAATCATGTTTTCTTTTTGTTGCCCGAAAAGTTTCATGTTTAAGTATTAGTACTTCTTCTGAAAATGAATTGGAATAAAAATATTCTACATGCATTGCATTAATGGAATTTAATAGCAAAAATAATTTATACTAACAACTCAATTACAAATTACTTCAAAAAAAAATCTGTTTTAGTTAAAAGAGCATTTTCAAATATGCCGGCAAAATTTGACATTAGTATTTCTTCCGAAAAATAATTTTAATAAAAATATTCCTCCTGCATTTTATTAGTGTAATTAAATGTCAAAAATAAATTACACTAACAAACTAAAAATTACATTAAGAAAAATTAATATCAAAAATAAATTATCTACAAAATAGGTGCATGTGGAACATTTTTATTCAGAATACATATTTGTATTAAAAAAACTTTTTGAAAATTAGCACTAATAATTTATAAATGAAATATTTTTTTTATAATTGTGTGGGGTTTTAATTGGAATAAAAAATTGTAATTTTATTAAACTTAAAATTACTTTATTAATCAAAATCACAAAAATATTTCAAATAAAAAAATAAAAACTTGCTTCTTGCATTATGCATTAACGAAGACTGTACTTCGTATGTTAGTAATTGACATATATAAAAACAAAAATGATCAGCTGTCATTAATATGCTACGGCTCTGTTGACGCCACAGTACTCCGCTGCCAAAATTTTATCTAAATCTTAACGGAACACGTACGATTCGATTGGATTTGGTGACTTTTTCTTGAGGTGGAGTTTTCGAATTTTCAACTTCACTTGGTAGATTTTCGGTTGATTTAGTAGAAATTTGTTCTGACGTATCTTGATTAACTTCTTGGGGATCTTTTAAAATGAAAGCAGACTTCAAACGATCAATTGAAATTTTGGTGTGTTTACCATGAACTTTTATTTGAAATGTTTTGTCGTATTTTTTTAAAACCTCATAAGGTCCATCGTAAGGTGGTTCTAGTGATGCTCGTACAGAGTCGTTTCTAACAAAAACGTGAGTGCATGTTGCTAATGATTTTTGTATAAAAATTTTTCCACTACTATGATGAAATGTTGATGTTGGCTTTAATTTTCTCATATTGTAGCGCAAACTTTTTACAAATTCTGTTTCGAGTAAATTAATCTTTGTTGCAGTAAAAAATTCGCCAGGCAGTCTTAAAGTTGTTCCAAATACCATATCAGCCGGAGTAGCCTTTAAATCTTCTTTGTAAGCTGATCTTAAGCCGAGCAAAATAATTGGTAAAGTTTCAGTCCGATTATAATTTTGTTGACACATGATTGAAGATTTTAGTTGTCTGTGCCATCTTTCAATGATGCCGTTAGCTTGCGGATGATATGGTGTTGTAGTTATGTGCTGTACTCCCAATAATCTACTTAGCTCATGAAAATTTTGCGATTCAAATTGTCGTCCCAAATCTGATGTAATTCTTAAAGGAACTCCAAATTGTGATATCCAATTTTCTACCAAATTTTTTGCAACATTTTCTGCTGTAATATTTTTCAATGGTATAGCGGATGGCCATCGTGTAAATCTGTCGATTATAGTGACACAGTAGCGATAGTCGTTAGATAGTTTCATTGGACCAATAATATCTATGTTTAGATGTTCGAATCTCTGACTAGGTCGAATAAATATTGATACTGCAGTTTTGTTGTGACGTTGTACTTTGCTACGTTGACATTCAATACAATTTTGTACTACCTTTTTACAATACTGATGAATTTTTGGCCAAACGAAACGGTGACGAACCAAATTTAAAGTTGCTTTAACACCTGGATGAGCAATACTATGTAATTTTTTGATGATTGATAATCTAAACTTTTCAGGAATAAATGGTCTTGTCATATTATTTGATGTATCACAATAAATTAATTTATCAGAATTTAAAATAGGCAATAATTTTAATTCTAATGAACTTTTAGTTGGTGTTTCTAAAATTTCAGCTAGAAATGGATCATTTGCTTGTTCGTCAGCAATATCTTCATAATTACTTTTAAAATTTTCTATTGCTTCTAGTCTTGATAAAAAATCTGCAACAACATTAAATTTGCCCGGGATGTGTTCAATATCTGTTGTAAATTGAATTATGTAATCTTGTTGTCTAATTCTTCTCTGAGATGTTTCATTAATTTTATTACCGGTTTTTGTTTTCATTCTACTAAAAGTATGTACGATAGGTTTGTGATCTGTATAAACTCGAAATAATCTTCCTTCCAGCAAATATTGGAAATGTTTAATGCTTTCGTATATTGACAATAATTCACGATCGTAAGTACAATAGTTCATTTGAGTTCTACTTAATCTTTTTGAGAAGAATGCTAGTGGCTCAATTTTTTCATTAACGATTTGATGTAATGCGCCACCAATTGCTATATCTGAAGCGTCGGTAACTAAAATTAATTTGGCGTCGACTTTTGGATATACTAAAAGTGTAGCGTTTGCTAATTCTTCTTTGCAGATATCAAAAGATTTTTTTGATTCTTCTGTCCAAATTATTTTGCTGTTATCATTTTTCTTATTCCCTTTTATAAGATTTTGCAAAGGAATTTGATTTGTAACTGCATTTGGCAAAAAGCGCCGATAAAAATTTATCATTGCCAAAAATCTTTTTAAATTTTTTGCTACCTTTGGTAACTCGAAGGTTTTAATTATTTCAACTTTTTCAGGTAGCGGTTTTATACCTTTTTTGTCAAGATGATGTCCCAAAAATTTTATTTCTTTTTCAACAAAGATGCATTTTGAGATGTTGATAATAAGATTATTTTCTTTTAATCGATAAAATACTGTTTCTAGATGTATTAAATGTTCATTTAAATTTTTTGAAGCTATTATCATATCGTCTATAAAAATTTTGACAAACTGCAAATCTCGAAAAATATTGTCCATATTGCGTTGCTGAGTTTGTGCTGCGCCATTTAAACCCGGTGGCATGTAAACAAACTCAAATAGACCAAATGGTGTAATTATTGCAGTTTTACAGATGTCATCTTCGTTTACAGGAGTTTGGTGGAAAGCTTTTCGTAAATCTATTTTAGAAAAAATCATGCAACCTTCTAGATCGTCCATCATATTCTGTAAAAAAGGAATTGGATAACATGTGTAATGGACTGCTCCAGCAACTTTTAGATGGTCTACAAATACCCTGTGACATTAATTGTTGGATTTCTTGTCGAGCTGCTTTTAATTTTTCAGGTGCTAATTTGCGAGCTTTTGATGTTACTGGTTGCCCTTTTGTAATAATGTGATGTTCAATACCAGATTTTAGTGGTTTAGGATGTAAGTTTGGAAGTGTTATATCTTTGAATTTTTCAAGTAGATTAGCAACAGCTGATGATCTATCGTATGATTTTATTGTTGTTGGCTGATTGGTTGAAATTGAAGACATAACAATTAGTAGTTTGGTTTTATTATCTATCAGTTTTTTGTTTTTTAAATCGACTAATAAATTGTAGTTGGTTAAAAAATCACTTCCGATTATTGGTGAATTTACATCAGCTATCATGAATTTCCAAGAAAATTCTCGGCGAAGTCCTAAATTAAGTGTTAAAACTTTTGAACCGTATACTGAAATTTGAGTGCCGTTAGCTGCATATAAATTTGATATTCTTGGTGGTAATTTTTGTTTGGACTGTGCTGGAATTACGGAGATGTCAGCTCCGGTATCAATTAAAAATTTGTAGCATGAGTTTTGATCTTTGACATAAAGGCGGTTAGATTTTCCAAAGATTGCCGCTACATTTTGCTTTTCTGGAAACGCACACTCGTCTGGAAATGCACATTTTGTGGCTCTTTCTTTAAAACGACGATGAAACCAACAGATTTTACTTTCTTTATCGTTAGATTGGCTTGTCTGAGTTTTATCTCGTTTCTTTGCACCTTCGCGTGATTTACTTCGAGAACGTTGTAATTCCTGAACCTGTTTCGTTAAAGATTCTATTTGCTTCTCTAATTTTTCAACAGGATCGAACGTTTTTGTTGTTGATGAAGGATTTTTTGAAATTTGGTAGCTATAATTTTTCGCTGACATTAAATCATCTGCAAGACGAGCACATCCTTGTAAATCAGTACTAGAAGCTACGATATGATCTCGTACATTTTCTGGTAAATGTGAAATCCAGTGATGTTTAACCATTATTTCGGTCATTTTATCTCCAGCAAGTGATTTCATTTCGTTGAGTAAATGTGATGGTCTCTTGTTGCCGAGTTGCATTTGATTTAGTAGAACAGAAATTTTTTCATTTTCTGAAGCTGAAAAACGTTCGATTATTTTTTGTTTTAAATTATTATACTTGCCAGTTGCAGGTGGTTTCAAAACTGCTTCCTGGACTTGTTTTAAAATTCTTGATTCGATGGAACCAACGATATAGTTAAATTTAGTTGAATCTGCTGTAATTGATTGATTATCGAATTGGGCTTCTACTTGCGAAAACCATATTTCAGGATCTTCTTCCCAAAATGGCGGAATTTTTATTGAGACGCGCGAAATATGTTTTATTTCGCTGGCGTCGCAAAAATTATCTTCTTCTTCTTCAGTCATTATCTAAAGTTTTCCTTTTTTTATTTTCGTTTGCTTTGTTTGGGGTCACCAATTGTGGGGTTTTAATTGGAATAAAAAATGGTAATTTTATTAAACTTAAAATTACTTTATTAATCAAAATCACAAAAATATTTCAAATAAAAAAATAAAAACTTGCTTCTTGCATTATGCATTAACGAAGACTGTACTTCGTATGTATATATATACATATATAAAAACAAAAATGATCAGCTGTCATTAATATGCTACGGCTCTGTTGACGCCACAATTGTTTAAAATAAATTTCCCTTTCAATCGAAAAAAAAAAATAGTATTTTCGACTTTAATTCTGAGCCAATATAGAGTAGGTTATTGCGCTGATAAGCTTCATTAAGTTGCTAGCGGCTGTCGGTTTTATCATCAGCTGCCACATAAATTTTTTCTTTTTTCTTTTTTTTTTGCCTTTTTTTTTGACAATAATCGAGGCATTTTTGACAATTCGCGTTACATTTTTGACACTTAAACTTTTTTCACTCTCAATCACAATGCCTCTAAAGAAGTTTCACTTCAAAAATTGCAAAGTATCTGCAACTTTCTATACTCATACACAAAAACATTCTTTTGAAGAATCCGATGAGTCCCGAGCATTCAATAGTGTGCTCGACCCAGTATTTGACAATCAAGTTTTTCAAATACTTTGTATGTATCTAAGCACGAAATAATTATGTTTAAACTGTTTAAAACTTAGGAGCAATGATGGATTTACAAATAGGCACTCTAAGCTCGAGCGTCGGGCGGCAAATAATGGGCGGTAAAATTTCATAAAATTTTTTTTCGACAATTGTATTATAATATAAAACTTTAAAAACCAAAATATATTTTTCGAGAAATCGAATTTATTCGAATAAAATAGCATTTTTCTGTTTATTTCAGCAATGTTATTAATAGAAACAAAATTATAGTAATGCACCTTATTATTTAAGATCTTAGAATGCTAAATTTACCAAACTTGTCTATATTGATAGTAATTTACAAAAAAATATTATTTACATGTGCCGCAAAGGGTCAAGCGTGGCCACTCCAGCACACTCTTTTTAGCTAGGGACTCCTTGGTTTCTTGAAATATATACATTTTCAAAGGTCTATACCAAGTTACAGCCACTTCCCAATTTTTTTGTTTATTTTGGACAATTTGCCTGTACTATAATTAAAAATTTATGGACGAAACTTTTATGTGTATATTATTTTTTCTTATAGGCAAGAAAATTCAAAAAACAAAAATAAAATCAATTTAAAGATATTTTCTGGATTTCATCTGAATTTTTTATAAAATGGACAAGTAATGGACAAGTATTTTCTTTTTAAGTATGAGTTTTATTAATACCCTCTTTTGAAAGGTCTAGGAAATATCATTACTCAACCTAAACTAAACCAAATATTGGTGTTATAAACAAAATAGTGCTGTTGATAGGACTTTCATTATTTTTATTTTTATTTTAATTAATCAGATTGTGTAGAATTTTCTTCGAATTTTGTGGATGATTTGTAAAAAAAATAAATAAATAAAATTCTATTTATGAAATCTATACTTTAAAACTGAAAAATTTCCATATTTTACTGATTTACTACGATTTTGTTTTGTTTATGACGGTACAATTGATATTTTTGCAATAACAAAAACTATCTTTAATACAAAATTCTTCTTACTCTTTACTTTATAGAATAATAATTATAGTTAAAATATTTAAAATTTAATTCGTCAAAAGAAACACAAAAAAGTCTTCCGTGAAAAGGATGGATCTATCAAATATTAACTTTGTATTCTGTTAAAATATTGTTCTGACACTATTTTATACTTATTGTTGGTCGCGAACATTGTACCTAAGATTTTGTTTAGATTTTAATCTTTTTCAAGTATAAAATTAATGACCAAAAAGAATATATGATTTCCAAAAAAAAAAAGTGTACATATTTCATTTATTTTGTCTAATATTCAAATATTCAGAACAAATATCGTACCAGAACACTATATTTAATATTTTTAAATTAATATTTTCACATATCAAATGTGTCAAAAAACTGGTCAATTAAAGCTTCAGATATCTATCTAATATAATAACGAAATTGTACTGTTTCATTATTTTAAATGATTATATAATTTTTCACGATGAAGTTTGTATTATTCAAAACTGATCTCTTAATCATTTTAATGCGTGTATACCAGGGACCAATCTTTAATATATACCTAATTTGAAATTTTTTGGTCAGGTAATCTTTATTTCACCGAAGCTACCTATTTTCAAAAATTTTTTTTTTGTAAATTTTGAGCCGGGACCGTCTCCTTACTCAAAATTTTTGGTCAGATAATCTTTATTTCACCAGAGCTACCTATTTTGAACAGAAATGTTTTTTGCATATTTTTGGTCAGATAATCTTTATTTCATCAGAGCAGAGCTACCTATTATGACAAAAAAAATTTAATTTTATATAATTTGTAAACGAAAATTTTAAAAAAATTATTTGAATTTAAATTTTTCGCGCCAAATTATTTTGTTTTTATAAATGACAAAAATGATTATTGAGTGGACTTTTTTTTGAGTATTGAAACGTCAAAAAACCATGTCTTTCCAACTCGAATGAGTCTCCGAAAATAAATTTTTACCTTCTACAGAATAACTCAATTATATCATACAACGCCACTAAAGAAGTATTAACTTCAAAAATTTAGGAAGGAAGTGGAAGTGATAGTGAAAAACTAATTTACTCATTTAACATTTTGTTTTAAAAAATTTCGAATTATTTAAAATTTAAATTAATTTAAAAGATAAATTAATAAAAATTAAAGTTAAAGTAAAAAATTAAAAGATTTTAGTGACACTACCGAACTGAAGCCCGAACGAATTGGTGCTTGTGCTTGGTTTTTGGTGCGGTGGCACGTGGCAGAACAGTAAGTAAAAGTACTGATGGCCCATTCCATGATTTACTAAACCAAGGGGGTAAAATTTCAAACTAACAAATTGATAAAAATAATAGCTCTTTCTAATGTAAAAAAAGTTGAATTTTTTAAATTTGCTAATGATTTGGATCAAAAAAATTAATTAATACTCTAAAATTTACTATTTTATTACACTATTTGTTTCACGATTTCTAATATTATTTGAACAGTCACCATTTTTTTTACTTTAACATGATAAATATATTAAAATGATTAAAACTGGAGTTAAAAAATAATATTATGGAATGTTTCAAAGGTAAAACACATGGTCTATAATTAAAAAAAGTTTTTTAATTATGTTTACTAGTGGGAAAAGAAAAAACACTTTTTGAGAGTCACACACGTCACATTCACTTTAAAAAGTTGATATAAAACATTAATGTGTGTGAGTATTAACTAAAAAACTTAGTTTATAAATTAGTGTGTATCAAGAAGACTAAATCTAACAGGACTTTTAATTTTGTTACATATTTTACACTTTAAAATTAAATTTTAAAATGTCACACACGTCACATTGTGACGTGTGTGACAATTGTGATGTGTGTGACTTTCAACTTAAAAAGCTTGCAAGAATACATTATTCCAGGGCTTTTTTTGTGCCGGAGCTCACCGGAGCGCAGCTCCGGTAAATATAAATTAAATAAAAAATCAATTTTTATTAGATTTAAAAAATTTTCGTTATTTTTTTCATGAGAAAAATTCCTTATTAACGATAATTTTTATCTAATAAAAATTTTAAATCATAGATTGCCATGACTAGGTTTGCGATTGCTATTTTTTGGTTGCTATTTTATTTTCTAGGAATTTTTTGTCTAGTTATTTTGTGATTGCTATTATTTTAAGTTACTTTAAAGATTTCAGGAAGTTAAGAATTTAAATTTATTTTTCAAACTGTCACTTATAAAGTTTTTAAATATATCTCAAGAATATGAAAAGAATAAATAGTTATTTTAGTACCCTACCAAAAAAAGTCAAAGGAGGCGAGATAGGTAACGCTTCGAAAGTTTCTTGCAATGTTCCAATGCCTAATTCGCCTATTAATATTAATGTACAATCACAATCAACAGAAATTGCTGCTGAATTAAACAAAAGTATAAATGACGATATCATAAGTGATTATCCGGATTGCTGGAATAAGGATCAAAAAATCGAATTTTGTTTGAAATATAAATGGCTAATTACAGAGAACAAAAAGTTGGGCTGTTCAATCTGTCGAGAACTAGGAGCACTTGGAATCGAGCAAAATGTTGGAATGAAAATTTCGAAAGAATGGACAACAATAACTGTAATTCCGAATGGAGAAACTAGACAGCGACAATTATCTTCTTTAAGAAAAAAAATATATGAACATAAAGAAAGTGCATCTCATAAAGCTATAATTAAAATTCAAAATGAATCAAAAAAGAAGATATTGGAAAATGTTTGTTTTAAGGCGATTTCTCATCAAACCGATACTACTGAAAAAATATTTCGAACTGCTTATAAAATAGCTAAAAAAAATCAAGCATTTAACGATTTTGAAACAGAAATAGATTTACAGGAGCTAAATGGAATAGATATGGGGCACATACTTCATTCTACAAATGCGTGCATAAATATAATAAAACACATTAGCAAAGAGATGAAAACAGCAATAGTTGCCAATATAATTGATAAGAACTTAAAATTTGCTTTGTTGGTTGATGAAAGCACTACGCTAAGTCAATTGTCTACTTTAATTATATATTTTCGTGTGTTTATCCCAAATAGCGAAAATATTGATGTAACAAGAAAACCTGTAAATTTATTTATAAATTTAATTGAACTTAACGATGTTACCGCTACAGGAATTTTTAATTCTTTAATCGAAAATCTTTGCTTAATAGGATTTACACAAGATTATTTAAAAAAGAATTTGGTAGCATTTGCTTGCGATGGTGCTGCAGTAATGCTTGGTAGGCGTAGTGGGGTTAGCACTTTACTAAAGAACATGTTTCCGTCTATTTTAATATGGCATTGCGCTAACCACCGATTAGAACTTTCTGTTGCAGATGCGGTTAAATCTGTTTCGAGCATTAATAGGTTCAAATCTTTTATGGATAAACTATATGTTATATATCACGCGTCACCAAAAAATTCACGAGAACTTAGTATTTGTGCAACTGAACTTGAGGTTCAAATATTTAAAATTGGACGAATTTTAAGTACTCGGTGGGTAGCTTCAAGCTTCAGATCAGTTTATGCGGTATGGGAAAATTATGAAGTTTTGGTGAAACACTTTACAAAGGCGCAATCGGATAATCAGAGAGATGTAAAGGATAGAAGTATGTATTCTGGACTGCTTTTTAAAATTACTTCGTCTGGATTCATTCTGGATCTTGCATTAATGTGCGATGCATTACAGGAACTATCCGAATTGTCGCTTGAACTACAATCACGTAATATGAATTTATATACAGCACATCAAAAAATAAAATTGCAAACTCAATTGTTTGAAGAAAGAATTAATAGTCCTGGAGCTTATTATAAAAATGCTGTTAGTGCAGTTGATAGTTTGAAATTTAAAAATGTTTCTATTAACAAAACGAACAAATTTGGTAGATATGAAACAGAAACTATAAGTCCGAGTGCATTTTATAAACATTTGAAACAATCGATAGAAAAGAGACTATTATCAGCAGACGACATAGAATTACCACAATATTCTAAAGTACTGTATCCAGATAATTGGCCCAATGACATACAAAAAAACATTACGTACGGTGAAACTGAAATTCAAATTCTGAGCAAAAGATTTGGTTTAAATGAGAGACAGATTACCAGAGGTTTCCGTGAATATTTGCAAGAAAAACAGATACCTTCGTCACTCCTCCCATTGGTAAATATTTTAGATGTTGTTCCAATTTCTACAAGCGAATGTGAGAGAGGATTTTCGCAGATGAATCTAATCATAACTCCAACCAGATCATCGCTGTTAACATGTACAACAGCATCATTACTCTTTTTAAGAATGGTTGGTCCGCCTCTGAGACTTTTCAACCCCGCAAAAATATGTTAAATCATGGCTAATTCAAGGTCATCATTCAGCTATGGACACAAACAGCAAAAAAAGAAGTCGTGAAAATAATTATGATGAAAACATGGCAATTTTATGGAAAAACTTGTAATTTAAAATTTTTTTCTTATAATAAACGATAATTCAATAAATTAAATTCAGTTTCTGTATCAGTTTTCTTTCTATAGAATTAAAAATAATATAGCGTTCCGGTAAATATTTTTTTCCAAAAAAAGCACTGCATTATTCTATATAAAACAGAGTATACTGAAAAATAGTTTTAAAGTTTAATAAACCTACATCATTTGGCAACTATTTTTTAAAAATGGCAACGCCCTCACTCAACTTCTACTGTTTCGTAATTACTTTAAAGTTATTGCATTCACATTTTTTAAACTTTTGTCTTTTAAAAAACAACAGAAAATTATGAATTTAAAACTGGCAACACTAACTTGTTTTAAAAGTTAAATGTTTTAAAATTTTTATTCTTTTAAAGAAATTTGATTAAATTTGAGAGTTTTAAAATCATGGATGAAAAGAAACCAATGTCAGCAGCAGAAAGAAAAAGAAAATCCAGAGCTAAAAAGAAAGCAAGTGATCCTGAATATCAGACAAAAGAAAATAAAAAAATTGAAGCAATCAGCAAAAATAGGATACAGGGTATGAATGCCGTACAAAAAAAAGCATATAAGCTTAATGCAGCAATGCGTAAGAGGAAAAGTAGAGCTAAAAAGAATGAAAATGATGTTGTGAAAAATGCTGATTCTACAGAAATTAGCATTTCTAAATCTCCATATAGAACACCTCAAGCATTTGACAAAGCTATTAAGAAAACTGTGAGAGCACTTCCTTCTTCTCCCAGAAAGCGTAAAGCAGTTGTACATGGACTTGCTAAATATGTTGGACTAAAATTAATCAATAAATTAGAAGAAGAACTTCATGGCAACAGCTTGACAGAAGTATCTGTAAATCAAATCAAAAATTTTTACTTTCGTAGTGATGTTGTGTATACTATGCCTGGAATGAATGATGAGATTACTGTATATGGTAGTGGTAGGAAAGTTAAGCTGAGGAAGTATTACTTAACGATGTATCTGAGAGAAGCATATAGTTTATTTAAAATGGAGAATGATAACCTCGAAATCGGATTTTCGAAGTTCTGCAACCTAAGACCGCCAAACGTTTTGCTTTTACATGAAACACCTGCAGATCAATGTAAGTGCAAGATTCATGAAAACTTTATTCTTAAGTTAAAGGCTTTGAAAATCAATTACAGCAATGAATGGTGGCAAAGTATCTTGTGTGATACAGAACAAAATTCACTTTGTTGGCAAGGCCAGTGCAATGAGTGCAAAGATGGCAGAAAGTTTCCAGAACAAGTTCTATTTGACAGGGAAAAACCTGTACAGTGGTATAATTGGAAAACACAGTTATGTGAAGAGAGGAGAGTTCTAAAGAAAGTACTGGAAGAGGGCTGTGTAGAACAGCTAATTGATTTAGTATTGGAAGATTTTGGCAAAAAGCGAAACCATACAAATATTAAGAGAATTCAAGCAAGTGAATTTCAAGTTGACCAAAAAGATAAACGGAAGCGAGTCTTGCAGATAGTTTTGCCATGTCATATTCAGCAGAATATCAGCATGAAGTACAATCCGCAGCAAGTGTTACACTGTTCACAGCAGCAGCCATCTATGATAGTAAATGTCAAACATACTTAATATGTTCAGATGCATCTAATAAGGACAAAGATACCATATTATCTTCTTGCTCCACTTGTATGAAAAGTTAGAGAAAAGAGAAGATTCAATTCAACCGGAAGTGGATGTTATATGGAGTGATGGGCCATCAAGGGAGTTTAAGAATCGCTTTATGGTAAAATTACTAAAAGGGCTCTCTGCTAAATACTCTAGACCTTTCCATTGGAAGTACTTTGCAACTTCACATGGAAAAGGAATAGTGGATGGAATTGGTGGCTCTGCTAAATCTCTAGTTCGGCAGCGGGTTATGAGTTGCTGTGATAAAGCAATTGTAAATCAGAGTGCAAGATTTTGCCAACGTAGCTGCGGCACTAATGCCAAAGACTCAGGTATTTTATATATCGCAAGCAGAAATTACTGAAAAGTCAATTTCAATGTCACTATGGAATGAAGTACCTCAGGTAACAGGCATCAAACAGGTCCATGTTATTGAATGTTCCTCTGAAGGAAATATTAAACTTCTCAAGTCAGCACGAAGTGCAGAAGCATATGAAACCTACAGTCAAGGAGATTGGGTGCTTGTGACTTATCACACAGAAAAGTATCCTGGTGAAGTGATAACTGTAAAAACAGAAGAAATTGAAGTCTCTTGTATGATTAGATCTGGAAAGTACTGGAAATGGCCAAGAAACCCTGACATTGCCCACTATACATTTGGTAATGTAATTAGAAAACTTGATCCTCCGATTCCAGCTACTTCACGTGGACAATTTTACTTTGAGAAACTATAAATTACAATATTCTTATTTAAAAATATGCTGTTAAACCTTATATTACCTATTTTACTCAATTAATTTGTAAGTTTTTCCTATTGCCCAAGTTTCATAATAAATAATTTTATAACTATTTGTACGTGTCACACACGTAACAATTGAAGTCACACACGTCACAAGCATTTTTATTTTTTAATTAAATGTACATGACTTGAAATAATAAAACAGTGATTGATAGAAATTATATGAAGTATCTATTACCTATCTAAATTAAAATAAATATTATATATCAATACAAATCGCAGAAAAAATTTAATTTGCAGATCAACCTGAAAATTTTCCTTACTAAATGGTCACATGACTTTAAAGTCGTTTTCTATTTAAAGCAAAAACTAAAACTAAATGCTTTTTACACTAAAATGTCCTGTCACTCATGCATAACAAACCCATATTAACAAGCTTTTCGCATCAACTTTAGGAGAGTGTATTTTTATTGTAAAACATTGTAAATTGACTCCAAATGTCACACACGTCACTATGGAATGGGCCTGATACTGATTCAAAAAAAAAAATTTTTTTTACAAAATACTATAATAAATCACTAGTGAATTGTGCAATTTATGAAAATAAACTTAAAATTAATTAAAAAATAATTTTGTTAATTTACGCTCAACTAAAAATTTATAATGGATTTTTTTTTTAATTTCTTGTGTTTTTGTGTGCCGCTATAAGCTGAAACCTGACGTGTGTCATCAAATTTTTGGTAAGTAAATTAATATTTTAATAAAAATATTTTCTAAAAATTTTAATTATTTTTTTACGATAGATATAACATAAAAAAGTTGTAGTTTCTAAATTTATATTTTTTTATTTCATTCCAGTTTCAGTTTCAGAGACGAGAGCTAGGAACAAAGAAAAACCAGCACCTGCCTGCCTGCCGGCATAAGCTGAAACCTGACGTGCCTTATCAAATTAATCTGAAATTGTCGGTAATAACTTCGCTACACTTCAGGTTAGCAACCATGAATTTCTTGGTTTGAAAATAGGTTGGCGAATGGGGTGACACACTTATAAAAGATGGTTTGGTTTGAAATTAAAAAAAAATTCTTTGTAAAATTAAAAAAAAATTCTAATTTTAATTTTTCGTAATTAAAAAAAAAAAAATTAATTTTTTTAATTTAAAGAAAAAATGGAAAATAAAGATAATATTCAATTTTTTTTTTTAAATATTTTAATTTATTTTCTTTTTTGACAACCTACAATTTATTATTATTTTTTTTATATCGAAGCATTTTAAAGTATGATTTTTTCTGTAAATTTTCTGCAAATTGACAGGTTATACCTTTTTTTTTTTGAAATGCAATAAAAAATATGTAGTAAAATTTCTAGGTTTGTGTCGAACCTACTTTCAAACCATGAAAAAAAAAAAAAAAATTATATGGCAAACCAAGTACCAAACACAGAACGAACCCATTTTTTTCTGCAAAACATGGAATTCTGTGTTTTTAACCTGAAGTGTAGCGAAGTTATAAGTAAATTCGTTGTTTTTTCTGGTTTGAACATTTTTTTAAAATCTTTTATTTAAATTGTTGTTTTAAAGCAAAATAACATAAAAACTATAGGTATACTTTTAATCTTAAAAATATAAACATTTTAATGTATTCTGGAAAATACATTGACCGCTTCATTTTTGTTGAAAAGATCATAATATATGGAAAAAAAAGTGAAATTTTCTTTTGAAAAAGATGTGCCGACAAGCAGGCGTTTGTGATAATTTTATTAATTAATGATTGGGTAATACAACTTCAATCAGGTATATTGAGAGGTTCTGTGCACTAAAAATGAATGGATTTTTTTTTGTAAATATATTTTTTATTTTTTGGATAAAAATGCGCAATGTTACCTAAATATTTTAATTAAAATAATATGCTTATTTTGTAAAAATTTAAACTAAATTTTATAAAAAAAACTTATTTATCAATATGAAATAAAAATAAATTCTAGGCAGAAGCACTTAAATTTCTTAAAAATTATAATTAAAATGAATTCCAATATTTCAAGAATAATTTAATGAACTTTCAGTGAATTTTGAATAAAAATAGTATATAAGTTAATTTTTTCCTTTTTCTTAACCTTTTTTTTTTTAATAAATAAAAACACTTTTAATTTTAATTAGTTAATTTTTCGTCTTTATTGTTCGAGTTTTAGGTTTAAACTAAACTAAATTTTCTGTTCACAAATTTTACTTAACTCAAAATTCACAATATTAATCGTGAGAAACAAAGTACAAAAAAAGTTATAATTTTGCTGACAACAGAAATTTGCATTTATTTTTAAGAACGGTCTTACAAGTTTTATTTATCATTTTGAATTTCATTAATCTGATTAGTGTTATTAATGTTAAGTTCTTTCATTGATTGGAGTGATAAAATTTCTTGGAAACCTTTTTTGAATGAAGGCGGTTGAAGTATTGCAGGCAGTGGTTGCATTGTGGATTTTTCTTTGGAAACAAATATTTTGCTATTAATTTGGACCGAAACATTATGAAATTTGATAAGAAGTGTGCCATTAAGCGAAAAGAATTTATTATCGATTTTAACATTACCACTGAATCCGTTAAGGAATAAAAGGTCTTCTGAAATTTCTGTAACTACTGAAATATGATGGGAATTTACTTTGTTACAAGTTGATTCTAAGCTTTTTAAGAGGTTCGGAATACAAGTTGAGTTATTAATGTTTTCTAAGCTATTTTCATCACAAATAGTTATTTCTTTGATCGTTTTACAATTATTTTTAATTCCAAAAATATTATTATTATTTTTCAAAATACTGTGAAAATTTACATCATTAATTACATTATTTTTTTTCACAGGATATACAATGATAATTTGTTATATGTTTCTTTAGTTGTAACAGGAATCGTAATTATGTAAAGAAAACAAACAGTATTTGTAGAAATTTTTATATCGGCAAAATCTAAAGCTTCTTCAGGATTAATAAAGGGTAAACTTTCTGAATTCAAAATTTGGGTGGATAATTCTAATTCGGATTTTGATAAAATTATTGAATTTACTATACCGGTTTTTGCCCAATGAATTGCGTACGCAACATTGGTTAATTCTTCCTTTATAATTTTTATTTTGTATTGAAATTGATTAATAAATTGATTATCGAACATTTGATTTTTTAATAGCGTTAGAGATTAAATTTGTTATTTTTGTTATGTTATTAATACGTTCGTTATAAAGTTTGTTTATGATTACCTGTTTGTTGTTATTATCGAAAACATTATTTATCTTATCATTTATTATTTGCAAATCATCATGAGCTGGACTTCCAGCAATTCATTTCAAGGCGCTGCCGATAAAATCTAACGACCTTTTTTTAACATTGTGCAATTTTAGATTATACAACAAGTCTTGGACTTGCGATGCTTCATGTTGAAGAAATGGGAAAAGTATGTGATTTCTTGAAATATTTTTTAATACATCCTGAATTTCTGTCGAAACCTTGAAAAAATTGTTTAACTCGATTACGTGAATAAGTTTAAAGTTTCCTTCCTTTATTTTGGCCATGCCGGTGTTAATAGTTATAATTTGTGAATTTGAATAATCTAATATTTCAGCATCACCGGCAGCGGTACGGAGGAAAAACCTGAAACATTATTTTATATTAATTTTTTATGTGACTTTTGTGAATAGTTCGACCTGATTCAGTTATAACAAGGGTATTCCTATCTTCTTTCACAATTTCTTTTTTATATCGAGGTGTTAATTTCGAACCTAATCGTTTGTTTATTTTTACAAAAATAGACTGACCTTTCTCATATTCTTTAATTGGCTGTCTAGCTTTATTGTGAAATTCCAAATTTCTGTTTTGTGTCTCAATTAATTTTTCAATGTTTTCGGATCGAATTCTCTTTATATCACCGATTGTTACCTTGGGGTACCTTCCGTAAAAAAGTTCGATGGGTTTTTTACCAGTCACCGAATGAATGGTGTGATTGTATTCATTGATCGACCTTTCCAAAAGTTCGTTAAAATTCCGCGAGACTCCGTCAGTGTTTAAACACCGCATGATTTCAGATAATGTAGAGTGAAATCGTTCTATCTGACCATTAACTTCACTTTTATAGGCTGAGGTCTTGTAAACTGAAATTTTAAGTTCATCTTCCAACATCGAAGTAATACTAGCCGAACTAAGAGAGGGTTCATTATCCACGACAACTGAGTTGGGAACTCCAAGTGCAAAAAGTAAATCCCTAAGAGGTTTCCTAATATGTTCGATGGCTCGTGACTTAATTATTTTTACTTGAACGAACTTTGTGAATTTGTCTATTGCGCTTAGAACAAGTTTCCTTTCAGTTGAAAAAATGTCGATATGAACTATGTGACCAGGATATTCGGGAATAGGAGTAGGCTTAATAATTGGATTTTGAGGATGTCTGTCGTATTTATTTTCTCTACAAACTGCACAAATTTTAATAAATCGTTTAATTTTTTTCGTCATTTTTGGAAAATAAAATGTTTCCAAAATTTGTAATTTATTTTCTTGTGCATGCCTATAAGCTCGTTGATGTGTCGCCAATATTATTTGGTCCTGTTCAGTTTCATTGATAATGTCTTTTACTAAAGTTTGGGTATAACGAATTTTGTAATTTTTGAAATGGAGAGGGTGATTTTTTTCAAAATTTTTCAAAATATTTAATAACTCTTTTTCTGGGAAGCTAGGTCGTACTATAAGGTGTCTATTAAAGGAAGTAAAGGGGTTTGAGAACTCATAAGAGCTTGTTTGTCCAATTTTAAAAATAATTTGATTTTTGAAGACATTAATAGGAGTTTCGCCGGTGGGAATTGGGTTATGGGAAGAACTGTCGCCGCTATGCTGTGACATTGTCATGGAGTTTGTCGCTGTTGGAATCCTGGAAAGCGCATCGGCCACGACATTGGTTTTACCGGGCTTGAAGAAGAGTTCATAGTTATACTCTTCCAAACTTGCTTTCCACCTTTTCATCTTGTTGTTAGAATTTTTGTTACTCAAGGCGTAGGTCAGGGGCTGATGGTCGGTTATTATTTTCACCTTTTTGGACCCGTAAAGATAATTTCGCAAGGAATTTAAAGCCCAAATTATGGCGAGCATTTCCTTCTCATTTGTCGCGTAATTTTCCTCTGTTTTTGTCAAAGTTCGTGATAGGAACATGATCGGTTTTTTACTTTGGGAAAGAACTGCGCCTACGGCGTAATTTGAAGCATCTGTGGTAAGTTCAAAATCTTATTTAAAATCAGGATAAATAAGCATCACGTCCTGGGAAGGAAGGGAATTTTTTATTTTAATAAATGCATCAATCGCTTCTTCATCCAACTCTATTTTTTTATTCTTTGAGATATTCTTGGACACACGTCCATCTTCCCCTCTTAAAAGCAAAGTTAGTGGTTTAACTAACTTTGCATAGTCTCGAATAAAGCGTCGATAATAACCTGACATGCCAATAAATGACCTTAGGTCTTTTACTGTCTTAGGAATTGGAAAAGTGGCTATAGTTTCTACCTTTTTGGGATTGGTTTTAATTCCCTCGGTAGACACCAGAAAACCTAAAAATTCGACCTCGGTTTTCAAGAATTCGCATTTGTCCAATTGCACTTTCATATTAGACGCTTCAAGAGTGTTGAAAATTATGTAAAGATTTTCGAGATGGTCTTGTTCGTCTTTGCCCAGAATAATAATGTCATCGATATAGACATAACATATTTTCCCTATGTGATCTCGCAAAATGTCATCCAAAGCTCGTTGGAAAATTCAAGGAGCATTTTTGAGACCGAATGGAAGGCGCGTGAATTCGTATTTCCCGTTGTTGACAGAAAAAGCAGTCTTCTCAATGTCAGATTCTTTCAAAGGAATCTGATGAAACCCACTTTTTAAATCCAGAATAGAAAAAAATCTGTTTTGTCCTAAGTTTGCTAGAACTTCGTTTATTTCGGGAATAGGGTATCTGTCAGGGCTGGTAACTGTATTTAACTTCCTATAATCGATAACCATTCTATACTTCTTCTCGCCTGAGGCGTCTAATTTTTTTGGCACAATCCACACCGGTGAATTGTAGGGTGATCGTGACGGTCGAATAATTCAGTCATTTAAAAGGTTAGAAAGTTGTTTTTCGACTTCATCTTTAAGACACATCGGGTATGGGTATGCCTTCGAATAAACGGGCTCTTGCGTCGTAGTTCTAATTTCTCCCTTTACCGTAGTTGCGAAAGTCAGTTTTTCGTCAGGATCTGTAAATAGTTTAGGAAATTTTTTAATAACGTCGAAGAGATTTTCCTTTTGTCGCGAATTTAAGTGTGTGGTTCTGATGTCGACAGCATTTACAGATTGACTAGAACGTTGCTTTATGATTTAGAACCATACAATTTTTACTACTATAAATTACGGTATTGAGCGCCTTAAGGGAATCATTCCCTATGATTCGAAGGAATTTAAATTGGGTAAAATAAAAAATTTTAATGTTGGAGTTTTTGGACCGAAAAGGTTAATAAAGGAGTGGTGGGAAATTTTGGTATTTGCACCTACAGAGTGTGCGTAGAATATTTTTTCGTTTTGGAGGGGTTTTTTTATGTAACGTGGTTAAACGTAATTTTTATTTGAACCTGTATCTACTAAGAATTTTAGAATTATTTCGCTCTTCGTCCTATATTCGATATACGGGAGCGAAGAGCTCATAAGCCTAAAAAATAAAAATCATCAGAATTTTCAAGTTGGTCATAGGGAATGTCGTCTTGAGTTTGAACATAATTTTCAAGAGTCTCATCGTGATGAACAATTTCTTCTTCATGTTTTACGATTTCGTCAGCTTTATCCTCTTCGATTCCCGATTCGGTAAGAAAAACTTTTTGATTATTTTTAGGATAATATCCTTGAGGAGTGAAAGGATTTTTATTGAATTGATTGGACTGTTGTTGTGGTCGATTTGCATAATTTACAAATCGTGAGTGTAAGGAATGATCCACATCCATTGGTTCAGGCGTTGGAAGTGGTTTTGGTGGAAGGGGGTAATAATTTCTAGGGGCAGGTGTGGGCTGGAAAGTAGGTTTGGGTTTCATAAAAAATGGTTTTGAAATTTTTCTAGGGTAATTCAGAAATTCGGGATTAAAGTTAGCCTTATGAATTTGTTGTTGTGGAATAGCAGCGCGAACAATATTCGGAATTTCAGCTCTGATTATGTCTGTAATTAAAGCTCTAAGTTCTTCAAGACCGACATTATGATGTGGTCTAATCGGTATTTCTTGTTGCTGTTGTTGTGTTTCGTTGTCTAGGCTAAGGTTATTCATTTCAATGTTTAGGTTATGAAGGTTATTAAATGCCATATTTTTTATTACAAGGTTGGAATAAAATTAATTCAAAAATAATATAAAAAGTTCAGTTTTATAATATTTGTTTGCTTTTCAAATTCCGATTTAAATTATAATTACGAAAATTTTCAGACTTTTGTCCTTTACAAAAATTTATTTCAAAAAAATTTTTATTAAAGTTTAATTAAATAACTACTTTTTTTTTTTTTTTTTTTTTAATTTTAATAATTTAAAAATTTTATTTTACCTTTTCCTTTAATTAAGGAATTTTTCAAGAGAATTTTTTCTATTTTAAGTATTATTACTTATTGTAAATTTTTCCTTAGAAATTAAAAAAATGTTTTTTCCAATTTTTATGATATCATTTTTTCAATATTTAAAATCAATAGATTTTCATATAAAAAAAAATTTTAATTCTTATAAATTTTTTTGAATTAAAAAAAAAATTTCAATTATAATTATTTCATATAATAATAATTTTTTTGTGAAAATTTTTTTGTTGCAATATTTAAAATTTGTTGTGTGATAATTTTTTTTTTATAAAAATTAATTTATTTATTTTCCTTTACTTACAAAACCAGGAACAGAATTAACATTTTATAATTACGGCTGTTGACTCCTTTTCTTAAGCTAAGCGGCTGCTGGACTGTACTTCAATCTACTGGACAGTTCCTTTTTATCTGCTGATTACTCGGGGGCCTCGTTTCTTAACTCTTGTTGGGAAAAAAGGTTGTTCAACAATTGCTAGCGGATTTTGCTGGTTGCACAAATAATTTGTAGTCTTTTTGATTTTTTTTTTTAAATTTCGTTATCTAGTTATACAGATTTTTTTTTTTGTTTTTTTTTTTTTAATTTTATTTATTGTTTTAATTAATTAAATATTAATTATTTATTTATTAAATAATTGTTTTACGTTATTTAATTATTAAAATTTTCAAAATATTTTTTCTACAATAATTGTACAACAATTTATTATTTTTTTTCAACTTTTTATTTATAAAATAATTCTTTCTTTATTATTTAATTATTTAATTCAAAAAGTTTTTTCTGAAAATAATATTTTCAACAAAATATTTTTTATTTTCAAACTTTAATAAATTTAAGTTTGTTCTCAAACAACAAATTTTTTTATTTCCGACTAACACACCGTCCTTGCTCGGGCGCCAGTTAATTTTTTCCTTTTTCTTAACCTTTTTTTTTAATAAATAAAAATACTTTTGATTTTAATTAGTTAATTTTTCGTCTTTATTATTCGAGTTTTAGGTTTAAACTAAACTAAATTTTCTGTTCACAAATTTTACTTAACTCAAAATTCACAATATTAATCGTGAGAAACAAAGTACAAAAAAAGTTATAATTTTGCTGACAACAGAAATTTGCATTTATTTTTAAGAACGATCTTACAAGTTTTATTTTATTCTTAGAATCAAAAATTACGATAAAAAAAGAAATATTAGAATAATAAAATTACGTTGCAATTTTATTATTCTTATCTATTTAATAATTTTATTTTCAAGTTAACTTTGTTGTTAACTCTTCCCCTCTTAAATGCAATGCCCTCATTGATTAGAAGTGAAATTAAATGAAACATCTTTTTTGAGGTTTCCTCAACTTTTCCTGCAGCTAGATTGGAGCTGTCTTTAACTGAATATAATTCTTCTTTACTGGGAATGGGTTGAATCTTTATGCTTTGTTTATTCCTATTTTTAATTAGGAAAAAGAATAGAATGACGCATATGATAATTATAAGTAAAGTGTAATTAATAGTTTGATGGATTATTTTATCATTTTGAATTTCATTAATCTGATTAGTGTTATTAAAGTTCTTTCATTGATTCGAGTGATAAAATTTCTTGGAAATCTTTTTTGAATGAAGGCGGTTGAAGTATTGCAGGCAGTGGTTGCATTGTGGATTTTTCTTTGGAAACAAATATTTTGCTATTAATTTGGACCGAAACATTATGAAATTTGATAATAAGTGTGCCATTAAGCGAAAAGAATTTATTATCGATTTTAACATTACCACTGAATCCGTTAAGGAATAAAAGGTCTTCTGAAATTTCTGTAACTACTGAAATATGATGGGAATTTACTTTGTTACAAGTTGATTCTAAGCTTTTTAAGAGGTTCGGAATACAAGTTGAGTTATTAATGTTTTCTAAGCTATTTTCATCACAAATAGTTATTTCTTTGATCGTTTTACAATTATTTTTAATTCCAAAAATATTATTATTATTTTTCAAAATACTGTGAAAATTTACATCATTAATTACATTATTTTTTTTCACAGGATATACAATGATAATTTGTTATATGTTTCTTTAGTTGTAACAGGAATCGTAATTATGTAAAGAAAACAAACAGTATTTGTAGAAATTTTTATATCGGCAAAATCTAAAGCTTCTTCAGGATTAATAAAGGGTAAACTTTCTGAATTCAAAATTTGGGTGGCTAATTATAATTCGGATTTTGATAAAATTATTGAATTTACTATACCGGTTTTTGCCCAATGAATTGCGTACGCAACATTGGTTAATTCTTCCTTTATAATTTTTATTTTGTATTGAAATTGATTAATAAATTGATTATCGAACATTTGATTTTTTAATAGCGTTAGAGATTAAATTTGTTATTTTTGTTATGTTATTAATACGTTCGTTATAAAGTTTGTTTATGATTACCTGTTTGTTGTTATTATCTAAAACATTATTTATTTTATCATTTATTATTTGGAAATCATCATGATCTGGACTTCCAGCAATCCATTCCCAGGCGCTGCCGATAAAATCTAACGACCTTTTTTTAACATTGTGCAATTTTAGATTATACAACAAGTCTTGGACTTGCGATGCTTCATGTTGAAGAAATGGGAAAAGTGGGTGATTTCTTGAAATATTTTTTAATACATCCTGAATTTCTGTCGAAACCTTGAAATAATTGTTTAACTCGATTACGTGAATAAGTTTAAAGTTTCCTTCCTTTATTTTGGCCATGCCGGTGTTAATAGTTATAATTTGTGAATTTGAATAATCTAATATTTCAGCATCACCGGCAGCGGTACGGAGGAAAAACCTGAAACATTATTTTATATTAATTTTTTATGTGACTTTTGTGAATAGTTCGACCTGATTCAGTTATAACAAGGGTATTCTATCTTCTTTCACAATTTCTTTTTTATATCGAGGTGTTAACTTCGAACCTAATCGTTTGTTTATTTTTACAAAAATAGGCTGACCTTTCTCATATTCTTTAATTGGCTGTCTAGCTTTATTGTGAAATTCGAAATTTCTGTTTTGTGTCTCAATTAATTTTTCCATAATTTCGGATCGAATTCTCTTTATATCACCGATTGTTACCTTGGGGTACCTTCCGTAAAAAAGTTCGATGGGTTTTTTACCAGTCACCGAATGAATGGTGTGATTGTATTCATTGATCGACCTTTCCAAAAGTTCGTTAAAATTCCGCGAGACTCCGTCAGTGTTTAAACACCGCATGATTTCAGATAATGTAGAGTGAAATCGTTCTATCTGACCATTAACTTCACTTTTATAGGCTGGGGTCTTGTAAACTGAAATTTTAAGTTCATCTTCCAACATCGAAGTAATACTATCCGAACTAAGAGAGGGTTCATTATCTACGACAACTGAGTTGGGAACTCCAAGTGCAAAAAGTAAATCCCTAAGAGGTTTCCTAATATGTTCGATGGCTCGTGACTTAATTATTTTTACTTGAACGAACTTTGTAAATTTGTCTATTGCGGTTAGAACAAGTTTCCTTTCAGTTGAAAAAATGTCGATATGAACTATGTGATCAGGATATTCGGGAATAGGAGTAGGCTTAATAATTGGATTATGAGGATGTCTGTCATATTTATTTTCTCTACAAACTGCACAAATTTTAATAAATCGTTTAATTTTTTTCGTCATTTTTGGAAAATAAAATGTTTCCAAAATTATTGATTTATTTTCTTGTGCATGCCTATGAGCTCGTTGGTGTGTCGCCAATATTATATCGTCCTGTTCAGTTTCATTGATAATGTCTTTTACTAAAGTTTGGGTATAACGAATTTTGTAATTTTTGAAATGGAGAGGGTAAATTTTTTGAATTTCTGCCATGATTCTTTCTTCAGTTAAAATACCATTTATTATATTCGGGTTAAGATAATTTTTCAAAATATTTAATAACTCTTTTTCTGGGAAGCTAGGTCGTACTATAAGGTGTCTATTAAAGGAAGTAAAGGGGTTTGAGAACTCATAAGCGCTTGTTTGTCCAATTTTTAAAATAATTTGATTTTTGAAGACATTAATAGGAGTTTCGCTGGTGGGAATTAGGTTATGGGAAGAACAGTCGCCGCTATGCTGTGACATTGTCATGGAGTTTGTCGCTGTTGGAATCCTGGAAAGCGCATCGGTTTAAGCGCAGTGGTTTAACTAACTTTGCATAGTCTCAAATAAAGAGTCGATAATAACCTGACATGCCAATAAATGACCTTAGGTCTTTTACTGTCTTAGGAATTGGAAAAGTGGCTATAGTTTCTACCTTTTTGGGATTGGTTTTAATTCCCTCGGTAGACACCAGAAAACCTAAAAATTCGACCTCGGTTTTCAAGAATTCGCATTTGTCCAATTGCACTTTCATATTAGACGCTTCAAGAGTGTTGAAAATTATTTGAAGATTTTTGAGATGGTCTTTGCCCAGAATAATAATGTCATCGATATAGACATAACATATTTTTCCTATGTGATCTCGCAAAATGTCATCCAAAGCTCGTTGGGGTTGGGGTTGTGGAATAGCAGCGCGAACAATATTCGGAATTTCAGCTCTGACTATGTCTGTAATTAAACCTCTAAGTTCTTCAAGACCGACATTATGATGTGGTCTAGTCGGTATTTCTTGTTGCTGTTGTTGTGTTTCGTTGTCTAGGCTAAGGTTATTCATTTCAATGTTTAGGTTATGAAGGTTATTAAATGCCATATTTTTTATTACAAGGTTGGAATAAAATTAATTCAAATTAAATAATATAAAAAATTCAGTTTTTTAATATTTGTTTGCTTTTCAAATTCCGATTTAAATTATAATTACGAAAATTTTCAGACTTTTCTCCTTTACAAAATTTTATTTCAAAAAATTTTTTATTAAAGTTTAATTAAATAACTACTTTTGAAGTGAAACTTCTTTAGAGGCTTGAGAGTGAAAAAAATGTAAGTGTCAAAAAGGCCTTGTTTATTGTCAAAAATGCCTCGTTTATTGTCAAAAAAAAAGACAAGAATAAAGAAAAAATTTATGTGTCAGCTGATGATAAAACCGACAGCCGCTAGCAACTTAATAAAGCTTATCAGCGCAATAACTACTCTATATTAGCTCAGAATTAAAGTCGAAAATACTATTTTTTTTTTCGATTGAAAGGAAAATATAATTTATTTTAAATTATTGAATAACAAATATTTCGTTTATTAATTATTAGTGCTAATTTTCAAAAAGTTTTTGGAATACAAATATGTATTCTGAATAAAAATGTTCAAATGCATCTATTTTGTAGATAATTTATTTTTGATATTAATTTTTCTTAATGTAATTTTTAGTTTGTTAGTGTAATTTATTTTTGACATTTAATTACACTAATAAAATGCAGGAGGAATATTTTTATTAAAATTACTTTTCGGAAGAAATACTAATATCAAATTTTGCAGGCATATTTGAAAATGCTCTTTAAACTAAAACAGATTTTTTTTTTTAACTATTTTGTAATTGAGTTGTTAGTATAAATTATTTTTGCCATTAAATTCCATTAATGCAATGCATGTAGAATATTTTTATTCCAATTCCTTTTCAGAAGAAGTACTAATAAACATGAAATTTTTCAGGCATATTCAAAAAGTTATTTTAGGTTAAACTTTTCGGGCAACAAAAAGAAAACATGATTTAAGCCACGCTGCTGTTTTTTCATACATTATTGTCGCTAATAATATAGTTGTAACCGGAATTGTGTTTACAGCTTACAATATAGTAGAAATCATCTGACGATCAGTGTTGCCATGCAGCCATAATTCTAGCCATTTTGAAATAATTTAAAAGCCATTATGCTACTAAACTTTTTGAGCTTAAAAATTTTTAAATGTTTTTTTTTATCCTAAGTAGTCGCTGGTTTTTAATTTTTTTTTTTAATTTTTTCTAAGCCGCCGATTCCCCCAAAACAAGTTATTTTAAGTTGACTGGCTGCAGCAGTCGAAGGACAAAAATCAACTAGTCGCCGTCGAAAAAATCGATTGGCGTCACGTCTTATATGTACTTGGCCATTTTAAATATTTATTTAGCCTCTCCAGAAAATACTACTTGCCATAAAGTTTCACTTCTTCCGTGTGTTTCGAGACTCACATATATATATATTTTTTTTTTTTTAATTTTAATAATTTAAAAAATTTTATTTTACCTTTTCCTTTAATTAAGGAATTTTTCAAGAGAATTTTTTTGTAAAATTTTTTCTATTTTAAGTATTATTACTTATTGTAAATTTTTCCTTAGAAATTAAAAAAATGTTTTTTCCAATTTTTATGATATCATTTTTTCAATATTTAAATTCTATAGATTTTCATTTTAAAAAAAATTTTAAATTCTTATAAATTTTTTTGAATCAAAAAAAAAAATTTCAATAATAATAATTTCATATAATAATAATTTTTTTGTGAAAAATTTTTCGTAGCAATATTTAAAATTTGTTGTGTGATAATTTTTTTTTTTATAAAAATTAATTTATTTATTTTCCTTTACTTACAAAACCAGGAACAGAATTAACATTTTATAATTACGGCTGTTGACTCCTTTTCTCAAGCTAAGCGGCTGCTGGACAGTACTTCAATCTACTGGACAGCTCCTTTTTATCTGCTGATTACTCGGGGGCCTCGTTTCTTAACTCTTTTTGGGAAAAAAGGTTGTTCATCAATTGCTAGCGGATTTTGCTGGTTGCACAAATAATTTGTAGTCTTTTTGATTTTTTTTTTTTAAATTTCGTTATCTAGTTATATAGATTTTTTTTTTGTTTTTTTTTTTTTTGAAATTTTATTTATTGTTTTAATTAATTAAATATTAATTATTTATTTATTAAATAATTGTTTTACGTTATTGAATTATTAAAATATTCAAAAGATTTTTTCTACAATAATTGTACAACAATTTATTATTTTTTTTCAACTTTTTATTTATCAAATAATTCTTTCTTTATTATTTAATTATTTAATTCAAAAAGTTTTTTCTGAAAATAATATTTTCAACAAAATATTTTTTTTTCAAACTTTAATAAATTTAAGTTTTTTCTCAAAAAATTTTTTTTTATTTCCGACTAACACACCGTCCTTTCTCGGGCGCCAGTTAATTTTTTCCTTTTTCTTAACCTTTTTTTTTTAATAAATAAAAACACTTTTAATTTTAATTAGTTAATTTTTCGTCTTTATTGTTCGAGTTTTAGGTTTAAACTAAACTAAATTTTCTGTTCACAAATTTTACTTAACTCAAAATTCACAATATTAATCGTGAGAAACAAAGTACAAAAAAAGTTATAATTTTGCTGACAACAGAAATTTGCATTTATTTTTAAGAACGATCTTACAAGTTTTATTTTATTCTTAGAATCAAAAATTACGATAAAAAAAGAAATATTAGAATAATAAAATTACGTTGCAATTTTATTATTCTTATCTGTTTAATAATTTTATTTTCAAGTTAACTTTGTTGTTAACTTATATGTATAAGTATAATACAACATAATACAACATAAAGTTGAAAGGTTAGAAATAAATTAAAATTGGATCGACCTAATTGATTTGGATAATAAATATTTTCGAAATCAGAACTAAACGTTACATTTTATCGGCTGTCATGGTATAGTGGACGGCACGATTCTTCCGTCTCTCCGCTGGGTATATTTTGGAATTTTTTTTATAAGTTGTTCGCAAACAAAACTTTAAATGAGTGAATCTTGTTTTTATTTCAGAAATTATAGTTTTTGAGTATGTTATGTGCCCTGTGATCACTTACAAAAATATGATGGTTGTAAATAACTTTTTGTTAACAAAAAATTGAAAAAAGTGTATCCAGAAAAATTGAAAACAAAAATTGATCGAAAAAAAAAATAAAATTAAATGAGAAAAAATGTTTTTAGATTGACAAAATATTTTGACGATAAAATAAAAAAATTAAAAATAAAATTTCAAATTAAAAATAATTAAAAATTAAAAAAAAAAAAAAAACTTTAAAATAAAATAAATGGAAAATCTCTGAAAAAAAAGAAAAAAAAAAAAAAAGTGAAAATATTTTCAGAAACAATTTGAAATTTAAAAATTATTCGGAAAAAAAATATAACTAAAAATAAAAAAAAATAAAAAACAAATAAACAAAATTAAATTTATCAGAGATATGATAAATATACTAATGCCATTTCCTTTTCTTAAAAATTTTAGATCAGGAAGAAACAATCTCACTTTTGGAAGCAACAGCAAATAGAAGAATAATACTATAAAAAGCAACGACAGTTAGAACAACAATACCAAACGTTATCGTCATTAAGAAAACAACACCATAAACAACATAATGGAACAGCAACAGCAGACACAACAGAAGCATTGAAACTTAAGCAGCAAGTACCATAACAAATTTCTTACACATTTTTTATTATAAATTTTTTTTTACATATAAATTAAAAAAAAAAAAAATTTTTTCTATCAATTTAAAATTCGTAATAGTAGATTACAATACATGTTAAGAAAATTTGTTATTCTTGCGAGTTGTGTATACACACAAACACATAGACACGAGTCATGTTTATATCACGAGACCGAAGGTCGAGTTATATAATATTGACGAGTGTCTATGTGTTTGTGTGTATACTCAACGAGCTGTATAACAAATTTGATTAACATGTATTGTATACTGCTTTAATTTGCATGGGAGAGGGAGTTGAAAACAATACATTTACAATGAAAAAAATAAACAAAAAAGTTCAAAATGAAGCAAGGAAATAAAATTTAATTAATACGGAAGTAAATTTATTTCTCGAAATGATTTCAAACCGGATGATTTAAGATCAGCTAATTCCTAAAATATTAAAAAAAAATTAGTAATTTTTCCAAAAAAAATTATTCATTTTGTTTTTTGCAAAAAAAAAAAATCGAATAATTTTTTTTTACAAAAATTACAAATTTTATTTTTATTATTTTAGGAACTAATGGTCTTCTTAAATTTTATTTAATTTTATTTTTAATTATTAAAAAAAATAATAATAATTTTATAATTATTTTTTTTTATAATTAAAAATAAAATCAAATAATTATATAATTATAATTTATATTTACAATAAATAATCTCCTGTTGCTGCCATTTTCCTCGTTTGTTGATAAAAGAAAAAAAAATTCTTACTTGACATTTGACAATTCACAGCAAACTTTATAATGACAACAAAGATATTTTCAGGGTTACCATTGTTCTATTTTTATTCATTTTGTTTTTTTGAATAAAAATAAGTGCAATTTTTGAAGTGTGGTTTAAATTTTTGTACTAAAATCCAAACACACTCGTTTAAAAATTTAGTAGTAGAGGTTCGAAGATCCTTTAAAAATAGTAGATTGAAACACATGTTAAGAAAATTCATCGACTGATCGACTGGCCGCTTTTTAGAAAAAAAAAAAAAAAAATAGCCGGTTATTTTTTTATTGGTTCTTTTGTTTTTTTTTTTTTGTTTGCTCAGATGGAAAATATAGATTAGCTCAGAGATTTTTAGCATTATAAACTAAGCTTTGTTTGACATTGATATGATGCATGTGAGAGGTATCCATTTGCAATTTTTTTTTTTTTTTGTATTTGCGTAATACTATAAACAAAAATAATATCACTCACACTCACAATATTTCAATACAGACAAATACCAAATACCAAATTACTAATTTTTTTTAATATTTTAGGAATTAGCTGATCTTAAATCATCCGGTTTGAAATCATTTCGAGAAATAAATTCACTTCCGTATTAATTAAATTTTATTTCCTTGCTTCATTTTGAACTTTTTTGTTTATTTTTTTCATTGTAAATGTATTGTTTTCAACTCCCTCTCCCATGCACATTAAAGCAGTATACAATACATGGTAATCAAATTTGTTATACAGCTCGTTGTGTACACACAAACACATAGACACTCGTCAATATTATATCACGAGACCGAAGGTCGAATAACAAATTTTCATCCATGTATTGTAATCTACTATGTATTTCAAACAACACAAATTAATGACTTTTAAGAATAATCATAAAAATAATAATAATTTTAAATTCAACATAAAATTTTATTTTCTTCTCGCGTCAGTTATCAGTTGTATTCTGTCTGTTAGGAAGCGTGCACTGTCTTTGTATAGTTTTAATTTACAAAGTTTTTATATTTTTTTTTTTTTTTTGGTTGAAATTTTGAATTATTCGGTTCTATTGTTTGTTGTTGACCTTTTTTTTTTTTTTTCTTTTTTGTGTTAATAAATGAAAAATAATAAGAAGAAAATAATAATATTGATAATAATAAAAAATTTTATATATATAAGACGTTAAAGATAAAATAATAAAATAAAAAAAAAAATTTAAATAAAGTTCGGACAAATTCGTCACTTAATTGACTTAATTAAATATTGATAATTTTATTTGAAATAAAATAAAACAAATAAATAATCCTGACGCGGTTACCAGGTCTTCCTTTATTTGCTATCCATTATTCCCGTGAACTCTTCTTCACTCTCCGGTTTTCTTCGAAGGATGGATTTGTCACGCTGCTTCTTGGAGAGGGATGTTGACCTTTGTACGGCTGTCATTACTGAAAGTATTCTGTTAAGCTATGGTTTCCTAGGAAAACGGTGCCGTAATATAACGGCCGTAATATAGCGGTAGATGAAGTAGAAAAAACATTGGCTATATAATTTATATAAAATGGTTTCCTAGAAAGCGTTGGTGATGAACGTAACGTAATATAGCGGTGCCGTTATTTAATGACGGCCGTAAAATTACGTTGATAAGATTCATACAACGTTTTTTTACGGTGACGGTGGGTTTTAAAAAAAAAATGAATTCAAAAAATTCAAATTTAAATTGGAAAAGTAAATATGACGAAATTTTTAAGTTATTACAAAAGTATATTACGGCCGCTATATTACGGCAACGCTTTTTAGGAAACCGTATATGATTGCCGTTTTAACGGCCGTTATATTACGTCCAATATTCAACGTAATATTACGGCCGCTATTTGACGGCACCGTTTTCCTAGGAAACCATAGCTTTAGGAATGAAACTATTCATACCCCATAAAGAAGTACAAAATAAAACGAATACTAAAAATCCGTGGTTCAATGACACCTGTGCAAAGGCCATAGCCGATAGAGATAATGCTTTTCGTGAGTATAAACAAAATAATTCTTTAAGTTCACTGAAGCTCTGGCGAGAAGTCAGAAAAAGATGCAGTAAGATTTGTTGTCAGCAGAAGGCTTTGTTTACCCAGAGGAAGCGTCAAGAAATATTAAACCTTCCTAAAAATAGCAGAAGCTTTTGGAGCTTCGCTAAAAGTGTACAACAGAACTTCTGTTCGCCTTCATCTTTTCCTCCTCTTGTAGATGGTGACCGGATCATATCAGATTCCGTTGGGAAGGCTAATTTGTTTGCCAAACTCTTTAGTCAAAACTCAACACTTGCAGCTTCAGCTCAAGATCCACCAGTCTTGCCACCAGTAAACTCTTCTTTTGGAAGAGTTTACTTTAGGCAACGTGCTGTTTTAAAAGCTCTAAAAAATCTGAATGTGAAAAAGTCAACTGGCCCTGATGGTATTCCGGCTGTGGTCCTAAAACATACTGCCTCTGTTCTAGCTAAACCTCTGCGCAACGTTTTTCATCTTTCATATTCACTTGGCATCTACCCTACCAAGTGGAAAGTTGTGCATGTTCAGCTTATTCCAAAAAAAGGCGATAAATGCGATCCCTCTAACTACAGGCCTATTGCGCTTACTTCTATTCTTTCCAAAGTAATGGATTCCCTTATCAACATAAAAGTTAAAAAATACTTAGAAGACAACAAATTGCTAAGTGACCAGCAATATGGTTTTCGTACGAATAGATCGACTGGTGATCTGATGACATGTTTATCCGACAAGCTCAACGCCAGTCTTCACAACTCCGGTGAGGCTTGTGTTGTTTCTTTGGATATAGCTAAGGCTTTTGATCGAGTGTGGCACTCCGCCCTGATTTCTAAAGTTAAATCAATGGGTTTTGGATCAGCTTTTATCAATTGGACCAGCAACTTTTTGTCTGGCCGTTCTATTCGTGCTGTTGTGGATGGGTACCAGTCACATCTTTATAATATCAACTCCGGTGTACCCCAAGGGTGTGTTCTCTCACCAACCCTCTTTTAAATTTTTATTAATGATCTTCTTAAATCAACTTTAAACCCCATCCACAGCTTCGCCGATGACAGTAACTTGGTAGCATGCTACGATTTTATTAATAGGAAATCAGCATCTTCAAACGCTATTACTACGAAACGTAATTTTCTTCAAAGTAGCATAAATCACGACCTTTTCAAAATTTCACAATGGGGTCTTCTCAACAGATTTGAGTTTAATGCATCCAAAACACAATGCTGCCTAATTTCTAGAAAGCTGTCAACTTTTGATCCCCAATTTTCTTTCCAAGGCGAAATTATTGGTAAATCTGAAAACCTTGACATTTTAGGTTCGAAAATAACCAGTGATCTAAGCTGGAAAGTTCATATTTTTGAAACTGCAATAAACGCAGCGAAATGTCTTGGTTTTTTAAAAAGATGTAAACAATACTTTTCCCCCTCTGATCTCTTAAACATTTACAAATCGTACATACGACCAAAATTAGAATACAATTCGCATATATGGGCTGGTGCTCCCAAAACCCATCTTGAGTACCTGGACAAAGTTCAGAGAAGGGCTATTAGATTGATTAATAATCACCAAACCACCAGCTCTTTAACATCACTCAATTACCGTCGCAATGTAGGTGCACTTTCCATTTTTTATAAATATTTTGTTGGAACGGATACGTGTTCCCTGGAAGTAAAAGCCCTACTTCCTCAACTTCAAGTATTTACACGCCAAACACGTTCCGCCTCAACGTCACACCCGTATTTCGTCAAAATTCCCAGATGTGATAGAACGAGCTTCGGAAATTCGTTTTCAGTTCGCACCTCGAGAATGAGGAATGTTCTTCCTTCAAAATTGTTTCCAACTGCTGGCGACTTGCGCCGCTTTAAGAAGAGTGTAAATGATTACCTTCTGACTGTCCCACTTTTTAATCCCGTCTAAACTTCCTATCCTCCTTATCAAATCCATACTTCTTTAAGTATAAAAGGTATCCCACCTAGTGATTTGGTAACTATAGTATAAAAAAAAAAAATTAACGAAAATTTATTTTGAAAAATATTTTGCAAATTTTATTAAAAATCACACATTTTACATCTATATTAATATATATATCTATATTACATCATATAACATAAAAATATTATTATATTACTATTAAATATAATTTTTTTTTTGGATTCGTATCAAATTTTTAATTTTTAACGTAGGGGAAATTTCGATAATTAAAGTGAAATGTTGACAAAATTTATACTGAAAAGGTTTTTGATTTTATACAAGGTGAAATTCCTATTATTATTCTAAATATATTGTTTTTTTTCTGAACAAACGGGAATCAACTGAAACAAATTGATACAGGGTGCGATCCCTGTTAACTTAATAAGGATCTAAATATTTTTTTTTTTGGATACAATTGAAATTTTTTTTGGAACAGTGGAAAATTTTCCTAAAATGCAAGGTGTATTTAGTTTGCAGATAAAATTTACAAGAAATGAAAAAAAAATAACAAAAAAAACATACAAGGTTAAATTCTTTTTGAAATACAAAATAATTTAAATATTTTAACAAAAGTAAATCAAATTAAAATTTAAAACAGGGTAATATCCCTACTAATATTAATAAATATTTGGAATTTTTTTTTCGGAAATTTCGGTTCAGGGGTGATATTTTTATTGAAAACTTCAGGAACATTCAAAAATTTTTACATGACAAGGTGAAATTCCTAAAAATATAATATTATTTCGACAAATTTTTTTTTTTTTTAATTTCTACAATTTTAACGCATCTCAGGGAAACATCAAAGAATTACTACGGGGTATAAAACTTTTTTATCTTCTTAAGGAAGACCAACCTAAAAATTTAGAAACGTTAGCTGACATCAAAACAGATATTACTTTATCTTACAATCAATACATAAATTCAGTAATAGTATTCTGACAAAAGATTGTCGCAGCTGTTACGACAAATAAGGGACAAGTTTCAAAAATTTAAACTGTTCAGCATTAGTACCTTCAGAAATTTTAAAGAGAATAGACACCAATCTAGAAGATTTATCAGACGACGATATTTTCGACGATTCAACCGATATGGCAGCATTGTCTAATGTAGAATTTTTACAACTTGCCGGTTCGCAAATTAATAAAAATTACAGTGGAAGCCGTTATCTTTAAAATCATTTATAGATCCATTTAACTTACTTAGTGATTTAGTAACGACCCCAGACTTACAACGTTTATTAGTAAATTTTATACTGTCAAAATTAGATGGCACGGCCAGAGAAGCTATAGCCGAAGCCTCTAACACACTTGATCTAATAAAAGCAGACTTGCAAAGCTCGATTAAACCGGAAAGCTCGAAGGTAATCGAGGGAAAGATTAAAGCTCATCGTACTACTTTACAAAATTTCGCGGAAAAAACAAACGAATTGGCAGAAGCCTTCAGAAGAGCTCTAGTTCGAGAAGGAATACCTTCTGCAAAAGCAACTGAAATAACAATCGAAAAAACTGTCGAGATATGTAGAAATAACTAAAGAACAGATCTCACCAAAGCTGTTCTGTCTTCGACGAAATTTACCAATCATAAGGAGGTAGTTGCGAAATTTTTAATCGAGATTGACTTGCAAAAACAAGAAAAGCAAGTACTTTCTTTCCGCTCAAACCCGAATCGATCAAATTCTTTTAACAATAATAATACCGATAGAGGAAATTCAAGAGGGCAAAACAATTTTAATAATCAGAATCGTAGGAACTTTAATAATAATTATCAACAAAACCGGCAGTTTGAGAAGAATAATTTTCGGTATCCACAAAATAATCAAAATTGTCGAAACAATCGGGGTAATAATAATTATAGAGGGAATAATAATAATCGAGGGAATCTTCAAATGAATAATAATAGATTAATGTTAGATGCGCGAGAAACTTCCTAGCCCCCGAGAATGGGCTGGGGGACCGGGAACAAATTCAAGATCAAGAATACAATCCCCAAGGATAAATTATAATCAATTTAATAATCGATATTCGAATCAATTTTAAATGTGCATAAAATATCACTTTTATTTTTAAACCCTGTAATGGAAAAAGTTTCATAAAGTGCATTAAAAATTCGAAAAGCAGCACAATATTTCTAACATGTACAATGTGGCGGCTATAAAACGATAACAATCAATTGTCATTGCAGTGGTTATATTCGAGAATCTTATTGCCTTGAAAATAAAAACAAGTAATACATATTGCACTATATAGCCTTAAAATCGAGTTTGAAAACAATACTTTTCTTGCGGTCACTCAAAAAACTATTCTTTTGCCAACAACAAAAATAAAATTTTCTACACTTTATACTCCACTCTATATATATTATTTAATGTATGATAATTTTTTTGATGCAATCACGTACAAAATATACATATTTTCATATTAGGGAAATGAACAAAAGAAATGAAAAAGAAATTATATTCTTTTCACTTAATAAAATTAACTCTGTCATTGCTAAAAATAATAAAATTGGATTTCCTTTTCTAGAAGATTATGTTTTTAAAAACAACATTGTAATGAAAAATAACAAAAAAACTTGAATGTGCTAAGTCTGTCATAGTAAAATTGACATTTTTTTTCATATAACTCCTTTTATCGTAGGAACTATATGTAACAAAAAAAAAATTGACAATATGGCATTAGCTTTATATTCCAAAACAAAAACGTGTTAATTTTAATTCACTTCATTTCATTGAAGAATTTTTTTTTTTACGTAAAAAAGAGAATAATTAAGAAATTAAATTTAATTACTTAAATCTGAAATAAAAACAAATTATTATATTATGCTATTATAAAAAACTTAAATAACTAGTAACGGTAGGTATTAAAGATGTTATACAGCTTATGCAATTACATTAACCATCATTACTTAAATTTATACAAATAATTTGTATGCACATACAAAAGCTTTGGAAGGAATATTTCTCTCTCGTTATTTGTTTTTCGACTTAAAAGATATGGACTGGCCGTACACGAATAGTTGGCGTGGAAGCCTCACAAATTAACAACTGTATTTTATAAAAATTAAAATTATTTCGATATAGAATTGCTCACAAATGTAATTCTATATTATTTTTTTTTAATTATGAAAATGAATATTTAAAATATTCTTAAATAATTTCCGTTCTTTGGGTATTTCCCTGGAATAAGAATTAAGTATATTTTCTTTTCAAAATTCTAACAAGTAAGTGAAAGAAAATTGTCAGTATTTCTAAGTTCTTTTATTCTTCTATAAATTTATAATTGTCATAAACATTAAGTTAAAAAACAAAGTCATTGTTTTTAGCTTATTTTACATTATCTTGTCTTTAATTTTTGTAATATGGTTTGATTTATTGGGCTACCAGACATAACATCCGCGGTTAAAAGATCCCGTTTAAATCGGTCATAATTTCGCGAGAGAAAAAACGTGCTAAAATCATGTAAAAATGCATAAAATCATGTATCCAAAGACGCTTTTACTCAAATCAATGCCTTTTGGGATTTAAAATTTTTTTAAAAGAAAATATTTTTTTTTTTATTTTTTATTTTTAATTATTTTTTTTATTTCTAATTTCTTCCTCGGTCTTTGGCATTTCAACCGAACACTCTACCATTAGGCCATAGTAATAAAATTATTCGTGTGCACAAATTAGAAAATATAAATATCGTACACATTTTTCTTATGCTTTCGTCGGGATTCGATCTTTAGCATTTCATCAACCACTCTACCATTCGGCCATTGTATTAAAATATTCAAATAGTTTAACTCAAGAAAAAAAAAAGTATTTGTCGTTGTTTTGTGTATAAAAATACTAGAACTTGATTTAATGCCAAAAGTCCTAAAATTTAGTACGCCTTTTTGGCTCAGTGCGGCCAAAAATCTCGGGAACTTGTGATCATTTTAAAAAAACAGTCATAATTTCTCGAGAGATGCGGTTATAATAAAATCCCAGGGATCTTATGACCGAACTGAAGGGTCACAATTTCTCATTGTTTTCGCTCATAAAATCCCGAAGATTTTTGAATGGAGATCTTATAACCGCACACCATTTATTGAACTCAAACTTTAATAAATCCAAAACTTAACTTAACTTAATATTGATGAGAACTGACTTAGATCCTTAGATAGTCTAAATATTACAGGCGTGGCGGGTCAAAGTTGTAAAATTGCACAAAAATCAATACTTAGTTTTTTTTTTGTATTCAGCCTTGTTTTATTAATCGAATCTGTTCAGAATAGAAAACTCCGGCTTTGAGAATAATTTAAGATCTAATGTGACATCCAGTCACAAGTTTAATATTTTCGAACTTTATGCTCCGTTTAGTTTAAATTAAATTAAAATATTCAAATTTTAATTTATATTATTATTGTTCTATTATATTTTATTATTATTATTACAACGTTTTTATCAACTCACTTTCTTGTCTGTGTCTGTCCTAGAAATTTTGTAATCAAATTTTAGACCACTTTCCGACAAGCTACAGCTCCAAAATTTTGAATATAGCTCTGAACCCGATGACAATACAATATTCTACCACTTTAATCGTGATTTGAAAAGTTTTTCGTCTGTTTGTCTGCCCGAGAAATTTTGCAATCAAATTTTCACAACCAAAAGTTTGTCCGATTTTACTCAAATTTAGTACATAAAAAGAAGAAATGATTGAATACACGAATTTCGTAACAAAAAATTTATTGGCCTCCTAACCAGCGATCTTCCTTGGGAAGGACTTCAAAAGTTCGTCCGATTTCTTTGAAATTTGGTACATAAAAAAAGGACATATTAAACACACAAATTTCGTAACAAAACATTTATTGGCCTCCTACCCAGCGACGTCAAAAATACGATTTTATTCAAATTACAACACATTTACAGTATTACCTCAAAAATGCGCCCCACGTTTCTAGTTATAGACTGTTGTAATTAGTTTCAAGTATGTGTGTCCACAATCCTCTGAATGAGCCGGAGAAAAGTTATAAAGTCTGTTACCAAAATGAAACTCATAGTAAAATTATTTTATACTTTTTAGTGCGCAAGAAAAAAGTTTTTTTTTATAAAATGTATTTTTTATGATTTAATATTTTTTATTCGTATCCTTTGAATATTTATATACTAAAAATTAACAAATTAATCATACTTAATAATGAATGTCGCAAAGTTGGACAAATCAACGTCTAAAATTAAAATTAAGTATTTTGAACCTTTAATTGTTCTGGTTTACAAATTTAACTGAAATGAAACTAACTATAAATTTTTGTTCAAATTGTTCGGATCATTAATTTATGGAAAAACAAAATATGCGAATATAAATATGAACAATTTTTATTCTCGTTTTTTATTTGGCAACATTTTATTATTTTCTTTTTTTTGAAGTTTATACTTCTTTAGCGCCGTTTGATGAATTTTGGTAGAGGGTAAAAATCCATTTTCATATAGAATTTTTCTGAGAATCGTCATCATTTTTCTCAGAAAAATTAGAATAAGAATACTTATTTTTTTATTATATTTAAGAAACCCAATATCATATGGACAATATGGCTTAGTGGCTAGAACATCGGACTGTAAGTCTGAAGGTGCCTGGTTCGATTCCCAATGAAAAGTTTTTTTTTTAATTTCAAATATATGTATATATAGGGCCCAATATTACAAGCAAAAAAATTACATATTCTACCAATAAAAAAATTATGTTCAAAAAAATTAAAAAAAAAAATGTATTCATTGGGGAATCGAACCTGACACCTTCACTCTTATAGTCCGATGTTCTAGCCACTAAGCCATATAGCCCATATGATTTTGGATTTCTAAAATATAATAAAAAAATTCTAATAAACCATTCATTTTTTTGTTTTTATTTTATTGTAGGAGAATAAGAAATAATACTCAAAAAAGAAAATAATAAAAGAATTAGAATACTCAAAAAACGAGTTTGAAAAATTAACTAACACAAACAAAAAATTAATACAAACAAAAAATCTATTTTGCCATAAAATGAGATTTAATATTATTTAGGAAAATAAATCAAAAATATTTTTTGTATTTGTTTAGAAAGCTAAACTCATATAGACAATATGGCTTAGTAGTAGAACATCAGTAAGTCTGAAGGTGCCTGGTTCGATTCTTAATGACGAGTTTTTTGTGAAATATTTTAATTTTTTTTTTTCATAATAATTAGTTTTTTTGAGATATTTAAACAAACCAAAATGTTTTTATCAGCCACTAATTGATCATTTTTTATACATATTCTATTTTTGAAGCAAAACACAGAGCTAAGTAAAATTGTAGCAAATTTGGTGGCAAAGGTTATTTTTTGTTTCAAAAAAATTTGCAAATTAGGCGCTCTTTGATTTTTTATTTTAATTTATATAAATGGAAGAAACTTTTAATTAATAAATAGTGTTTTATAATTTTATAATACATATTGTAAAATTAAAATGTAGCTAAAAACTTATTTGAGAACTTAGTTGAAAACTGTATAATTTCATATATGAATTAATGCAATTGAATATTTCTATAAAATGGATGTAAAAAATATTGGAAACGTTCACAGATGCATAAATTTAAGTATCGAGATCCTATTTTATTTTAAAAATTTAATTGTGAAAAAAAAACTATCCTATTCAGAAATCAGTTTTTTAATAGCGAGTTCAATGAACTATTTTTCAATATTGTGGGCAACATTCTGTATTCACAGCTTTTTCGTGCAATCTTATTTTCACAATAGAATTAACATAATCTTGTGATCATTCATAAAAAATTTAGACACCGGATAATAGGTATATCACTAAAGTCCCAACTAATTTTCAAACATGTTTTACCATTTACTATGACAAGACAGTTATATGTATATATGTATTTAAACAAGCATTTGTTAATCATGTTGTAGTTAATAAGATAATAAACGCTAAAAAAAGTACGAATTTCCCGGGAGAAAAATAAGTAAGAAAAGTGATCACATTTCATTTCATGTTTCATGTTTTTGTTTTATTTTTTTTACAGAGATCATGTAACCACTAAAGTTATAAACATTATATCCTATAAAACAAATTTATAATATTGGACGCACTAAACTCGTTACAAATAATTTTATTAAAGCGTTGAAAAACAACATAGGTATATTTTGGCATTGATAGTATAGATATCGATCAAGTAATTTATCATTATAGGTTTTCCCGGCTCAAAATATGCAAAAAAAAAAACACGAAGCAGTCATAGAACTGCCTACAGAAGTTTATACTTAAAAATTTAAACTATGAAATAACAGTGGCTACAAATGACAGTACAAAATGTAAATTAAAATATTTTTATTTTAATTCACATTTTGTACTCAGCAGCCTATCATTTGTAGCCACTGTTATTTCATAGTTTAAATTTTTTTAAGTATAAACTTCTGTAGGCAGTTCTATAACTGCTTCGTGTTTTTTTTTCCAGTATTTCAATTAATGTAGTAAACACAATTGGGGCGACAGTGACAACGGCAGCGATAGCGACTATCAAAAAAAAAAATAGAAACCGTATATTTGTATGAGAATGAACACAATTGAGACGACTGGCGACAAACGACATTGTCGCCTGGCGATAAATTAGAAATGTTTCTATTTTGTCGCCGGGCGACAACGACAACCATATATTTTTTTTATTTATTTTTCTATTTGTTTATTTTTTCCCGTTTATTTATTTCGTCGCCGTCGCCGTAATTGTGTTCACTTCAGTGATATCGCTGTCGTCGTCGTTGTAGTCGTCGTTGTCGCCGTCGTTGTCGCCCCAATTGTGTTTACTCCTTAACTACGAACACATAACAACAAATTTTATTATTTTCTAGTTTTAGCGTATTTTTACAATAAAACAATAAAATCGTTTAACTTGAAAATATGTGTTTATTTTTAAGTTTTGTTCAAAACTGACAAATATATAATAATATATGGTCACAAATTGCAAGTACGTTTAACTTTAAATATTTACATCAGTTCGATTCGATTCCCGGACAGTTGCCCAAATGACATTTGCCAATCTGACATTTGCCCACGGACATTTGACAATCTAACATTTGACAATCTGACAATTGACAATCTGACATTTGAGAATCTGACATTTGACAATCTGACATTTGACAATCTGACATTTAACAATCTGACATTTGACAATATGGCATTTGACAATCTGACATTTGAAAACTGACATTTGACAATCTGACAGTTGACAATATGACATTTGACAATCTGACAGTTGACAATATGACATTTGACAATCTGACATTTGACAATCTGACATTTGACAATCGGACATTTGACAATCTGACATTTGACAATCTGACATTTGACAATCTGACATTTGACAATCTGACATTTGACAATCGACAATCTGACATTTGACAATATGACATTTGACAATCTAACATTTGACAATCTGACATTTGACAATCTGACATTTTACAATCTGACGTTTGACAATCTGACATTTGTCAATCCTACATTTGCCAGCGGACTTTTGGCAATCCTACATTTGCCAACGAACATTTGACAATATGACATTTGCCAAACGGACATTTGACAATCCGACATTTGCCAACGGACAATTGCCAATTCTACATTTGCCAACGGCCATTTGCCAACGAACATTTGCCAATCCTACATTTGCCAACGGACTTTTGGAAATCCTACATTTGCCCACGGACATTTGACAATCTGACATTTGACAATCTGACAGTTGACAATCTGACATTTGACAATCTGACATTTGACAATATGACATTTGACAATCTGACATTTGACAATCTGACATTTGACAATCTGACATTTGCCAACGGACATTTGCCAACGGACATTTGCCAAACGGACATTTGAAAATCCGACATTTGCCAACGGACATTTGCCAACGGACATTTGCCAATTCTACATTTGCCAACGGACATTTGCCAATTCTACATTTGCCAACGGATATTTGCCAAACCTACATTTGCCAACGGACATTTGCCAATCCGACATTTACCAACGGACATTTGACAATATGACATTTGACAACGGACATTTGACAATCTGACATTTGACAATCAGACATTTGACAATCCGACATTTGACCAGTTTTTTCGTTTTACAAAACTTAGTTTTTTATGAAAAAAGTAAGTTTTGTAAAACGAAAAAACGTTGTCAAATTTCATATTGTCAAATGTCCGTTGGCAAATGTCGGATTGGCAAATGTCCGTTGGCAAATGTAGGATTGGCAAATGTCCGTTGGCAAATGTAGAATTGGCAAATGTCCGTTGGCAAATGTAGGATTGGCAAATATCCGTTGTCAAATGTCATATTGTCAAATGTCCGTTGGCAAATGTAGAATTGGCAAATGTCCGTTGGCAAAAGTCGGATTGTCAAATGTCCGATTTTCATGGGCAAATGTCCTTTGGCAAATGTCCGTTGGCAAATGTCAGATTGTCAAATGTCAGATTGTCAAATATCAGATTGTCAAATGTCATATTGTCAAATGTAAGATTGTCAAATGTCAGATTGTCAAATGTCAGATTGTCAAATGTAAGATTGTCAAATGTCAGATTGTCAAATGTCAGATTGTCAAATGTCAGATTGCCAAATGTCAGATTGTCAAATGACAGATTGTCAAATGTCAGATTGTCAAATGTCAGATTGTCAAATGTCATATTATCAAATGTCAGATTGTCAAATGTCAGATTTTCAAATGTCAGATTGTCAAATGTCAGATTGTCAAATGTCAGATTGTCAAATGTCAGATTGTCAAATGTCAGATTGTCAAATGTCAGATTGTCAAATGTCATATTATCAAATGTCAGATTGTCAAATGTCAGATTTTCAAATGACAGATTGTCAAATGTCAGATTGTCAAATGTCAGATTATCAAATGTCAGATTGTCAAATGTCCGTGGGCAAATGTCAGATTGGCAAATGTCATTTGGGCAACTGTCTGCCCCCCGTTTTGTAAAACGAAAAAACTGTTCAAATGTCGGATTGTCAAATGCCAGATTGTGAAATGTCCGTTGTCAAATTTCATATTGTCAAATGTCCGTTGGCAAATGTCGGATTGGCAAATGTCCGTTGGCAAATGTAGGATTGGAAAATGTCCGTTGGCAAATGTAGAATTGGCAAATGTCCGTTTGCAAATGTAGAATTGGCAAATGTCCGTTGGCAAATGTAGAATTGGCAAATGTCCGTTGGCAAATGTCGGATTGTCAAATGTCCGATTTTCATGGGCAAATGTCCTTTGGCAAATGTCCGTTGGCAAATGTCAGATTGTCAAATGTCATATTGTCAAATGTCAGATTGTCAAATGTCAGATTGTCAAATGTCAGATTGTCAAATGTCAGATTGTCAAATGTCAGATTGTCAAATGTCAGATTGTCAAATGTAAGATTGTCAAATGTCAGATTGTCAAATGTCAGATTGTCAAATGTCAGATTGTCAAATGTCAGATTGTCAAATGTCCGTGGGCAAATGTCAGATTGGCAAATGTCATTTGGGGAACTGTCTGCCCCCCTTCGATTCGACCCAAAAATTATATACACAAGAATTCAACAAGTTAATGTACTATATACTATTTTTTTTAGATATGATGGATTCTAATTCTTATTCCACTGCTTCAAGTCCTGATAAAGATTTATATTCAGAATCAGAATCATGTGATCAAGATGATGAAATAAATTCCTCTGAACCTGAATCTTCTGATTTCAACGATTACGAAAACTTTATTTCAAAATGGCAAAATATTGAAAAAATTAGACAGAAGTTCTACATACAATTAACCAATTGTAAAAAAGTTTTATTAACTAAGTTTATTTCTCCTGTTTGGGATTATTTCGTGATTCTGAAATTGAATTCAAAAACAATATTTGAAAATCGATATTTTTGTAAAAATTGTTTAGAAAATGCAACATTTTTCAGGTATGTTATTATAACTTAAGTTTTTATGATCTAAAAATAATTTTTGAAATTTAAAAATAGATTACTTTTCGAGCTTCAGAATTCGATCTTCGATGGAAAAGTGGATAGGTTATTCATTCAGGGTTATGAAAATTTCTTCTATACTTTTACAAATTTTTTGGTATTGAAATTTTGTTCGTGTTGTTTATTATAATTATATAGTTTCCCTTCAAATTTTTCTTTTCGTCATTAACTTTCATTTTATTTACTAATTTATTAGTTCCTTTTGAGTCTGGTTTTAATTTTACAAATTTGATTTCTAAACATTATTTAGGAAACTTTTACCTTTTTTCTTTGCTTTAATTAGTTATAAGAAAAATATATCGACAACTAATTATCGAAAACATCTTGAAGACAAACATCACTTGGATCTTGAAAAAAAACCTACAATTTTTACTCAACGAACTTTAAAAGACATTTATGGTCCCACAACAAGTTCTTCTTTGGATTTGAATAAACCAAATTTACAAAAATTTGATTTTATTAATTCCGATGCTTTCGTCAGATTTTTCGAATCAATTTCCGAAAAAAATAGAAATTTAATACCAAATTCAAAAACCTTAAGAACAGGAGGTTTAGATTTAACTGCAAGTGCTGCTGTAAATGCCATAAAAATGAAATTAAAACCGACAATCCGAATGCAGTTTCTATTATAATGGATTTTTGGACAGATAATGTGAACCGTTTTTCTTGCGTAAATTATTCAATCCAATATTCCAAAAATTTTAAGATAATCACCTTCGATTTAAAATCATCTTTATTTGAACCATCAAAAACAGCTGCAAATATTTCAAGTGACATTCTAAATTTTCTTAACGAATTCGATTTAAATAACTATGATTGATTTTTGTAACTGATCAAGGAGCCAATATTATTGCTGCACTAAAATTGCTACAAAATACTCCTGGATTTCAAATTTTAAAAATATCTTGTTTTGCTCATGTACTTCATAATCTAATTTATACGGATATTTTCCAGTCAAGAACATATACACGGTTAAAAATCTCTGTGTACTTTTGACTGATAATTGAAAAAACTTACTTTTCCACTGCCATTTGAAAAAAATATATTTTAAATACACAAACAAATTCATTAAAACTATTAGGTTTTTTTCAAATTTGCAAAGCTGATATTCAAATTAAATAAAAAAAAATAAAAAAAATTTTTCAATTTTATTTGATTCATTTTTTTGTTAATTTTTTATATTTAAAATTTCAGGATCACAAATATTTTTTTTATTTTACTTTTTTTTTTTTTCATTTAATAACTTTTCAAAATTTATTTTTTTGTTTGCACATTTAAAATAATATTTGACCATATTAAAAAAAAAATTAATTAAATAAATTTTTAGGTTTTTATTACCTTTTTTTTCTATTATTATTACACAATTTCTTTCAAAACTAACCAATTTTGTTGTTAGTGCGAATTTAAAAAAAAAAAATCAAATTACAAAAATGTTTAATTTGTTTTACAAATAAGCAGGTCAACAATGTCTTGATTTTCCAACGCCGCCGCGCCTCTAAGCGACGAACAATGATGCAATGTTGTTAAAATAAGTCGTCATTTCATCGATTTTGTAATTTTTCGGAAATCTGTCATTTACTAGGTGTCTACATTAGCGTATTTTTCCTGCATGCGATTTTGTTCTTTAAATGTATTCGTTTATCTTTATACAAAATCCAAAATCGCAGCAAAATACGCATGCTGATTTTGAATAATTTTTCAGCATGCGTATTTTTTGACATTTCTCACAAATTTTTATTTTTTTTATTTATTTGACATTTAAGTCAAGTAAAATGGTACAATTTGGAAAATATATTAAAATCGCATGCTGTAAATCTAACCCAGTGGAATATTGAACACACACAAATACTAATAAATGAAACTGAAAAAATACAATACATTCATAAATACGCGCGATTCTAAATCGCTAATGTAGACAGCCCGTTACACAAGTATTAGAATTTTAGGAGGCGCGGCGCATAAATTAAAATGCGAGGGTTGTCTGATACATTGAAAAAATAAAAGTTAAAAGCAAAAGTACTCAATATTAAATTAATTTAATACAAAGTCGCCGCCCATCGCTGATTTTAAATAAAAAAGTAAAAGGAACAAAAAGAAAGCTAAATTCACACTTTGTTGTGATAAGATTTTGATAGTGTCCCAAAATTTTTTTTGTAAGTAATTTAACTAATAAACTCAAAACTTAATTATCTGCCGCTAAAATCGATCAACTTAGGCAATAATATCGAGCAGTTGGATACACACGATGCTGCTAATTGGAATTTTTTAGCTGAAAACAACTAGCATCGTGTGACTACTGCCTTATATTGTAACACTTGAATAATATAGAGAGGAAGCCTAATACATTTTATAACTATTTTTTTGAAACTATAATTATAAAACAAATGTTGTTTTGTATAAATAGGACAAATTTAATAATTTTGTTCGAGGTTCTTTAAAAAAATTAAATATAATTAAAAGGCAGTTAATAATAATTATTTATTATTATAATTATTTCACAATAAAAGTTTAAGCCGAACATAAAAGAAATTTTTATATCTGTTTTTTTATTTTCGAGTGTTGTTAATTTACTTATAAAATTTTTATTTCAGTAAATAATCCAGAATCGGTTATAAATTCTTATTTGTTATAAATTCAATTCAACATAAGAGAATATTAATATATTAATATATAGAAATATTAGTATTAAGCAGTCAGTCTTAAGATAATATAATTGCCTATAACAAAATGATCCTGCATTGCTTTATTTGTGACAACAAATGTGAAAATACGAATGAAATGATTAAACATTTAAAACATTTTCATTTTTTAAGAGAAAACAAAAATTTAGTTTTAAATTGTATTGTTAGCTCGAATTGTACAAGAGTGTTTAACCCAAGAAACAAAATAGCTTTGTAAGGGATTTCAAAGTCATTACTAGAATGATTATTCATTCTAATAGAAGACTTGTTGATGTTGCAAAAGCACTTACAAACCCAAAAAAGGCGAAAATTACTAGACTAAATTGGATGAATAAGAAGGTAGAAATGGTAGTGTAAGGGGTTCCTAAGAGACTCATAAGGCGTTACGAAGCCTAATTGTCGCTGGTATAACAGATTTTTTTTTCTGTATACTATGTTTTTATATGTGGTGGTACATGTTTTCATATTTTTACAACGATAATAAAATAAAATAGATTTAAATGTATGCGAAATAATGTATAAAATGTGTATAAAGCAAACAGAATATTAATAATAAAACGTTTATGTGTGTTAATATTTGCAAATAATTTTATCATGTGTTTTTGCATAATATGGCAAATAAATTTTTTTAGAATAACAATAATTATTGTAATATAATAATAAATATTACAATATTATAAAAATGTAAAATGAATTTTCCTTTGTAAAACTAGGATCATCGTATTTGTGCGTAAAGTGCAGTTCAAAATTAATGAGCGCTTCTAAAAAAATTTTAAATAAATAATATTTTCTGGAAAAAAAATTAAATTTCCATACAAAAATTCATCATTTAAATTTTCTAATGGAGGACATAGGAATAATTTTATTGAAAATTTAGTTCCCGAAGATAATTTTTTTTTGCCCTGGATTCTTTTGCGTTAAAAATGGTCATCGTATAAAAAAGAATGTAATATCAAAGAAAAGGGGGATGGACATTTTTCCGAGGAACATTTGTTCGTGGGACATTTGTCCGCGTGACATTTTTCCGCCATTTTTTAATACGCGGCTAAATAACCTTTTGCAAAATGGTATTTGTACGCGATTCTTTCAGGAAGGGGAAACCCCCTAGGGCACTCGTGTCCCACGGGATTTTTCCGTCTACTGCTCCCTATTTTTTTTTTTAACGAAAAACGCCCTAGAGCACTAATTCTTTGGAGTTTTCATGTTATAAATCGCGGACCAAGAACTCGTGCCCTGGGGTAGGGGGTTTCTACTTTTAAAATATTACTTGTCCGTGCACAAAAAAATCGCGGACAAATGTCAATACTGCAACATTAGCTCAGTTATTTGAAATATTTTAACATCTAGTAACTAGTTTTATTTGTATCATGCAATAAAATTGTTTATTCATGTTTTATATTCTTTTAAATTGCAGTAAAAAGAAAAAAAATTTAAAATGTTTTAAATTTTTTATGTTCCATTTAATATTAAAATTAAAACTATTCTACGAAACTTGTTATTTTCTACTACTGTAGTAAGCCACAAAAGAATCCATATAAACATGCGCACACTTTTTTTGTTTTATGGTGTGATACATGCGTATTGTTCTAATAATACCCTTTTTCGAAACTTTAACAAAGCAACAGATTCTTATGTAACAAACCAATACAAATATAAAAACACATCCCGGCTCACAAACCTAAAATTATGCATTTAATAATCCAAATACATACGTATAGTATTAATAGTGTTCTTTTTCGAACCTTTAACAAAGCTAAATGTTCTAATTTATTAAACCAACACAAACAAACAAACACATCCCAGCTCACAAACCAACACATATACTAGTAATATCCTAAATTTATGATTTTAATAATCCAAGTGGACGTTTAATGCCGGTTTCGGATACCATTTAGTTTAATAATTTTTTTTTCATGATTTTGTTATACGTTCTTATAACATCATTAATTTCGACATTTAATAAGCAAAACTTAATTGATAACAATTCTAATAAGGATCTAATAGTGGTAGAAAAAAATCCTTCTTTGGCCGAACCCACTATTATTCCATTATAAAGTTATTTACGATGTATAACAAAAAAACTGAGACGAAAATGTTACTTGGGAATACTTACAGTGGTCTGAAGAAGCATATTTCCACTTGTAATTTAAAACAGAAGAGTGTCGCAAGCAATAAATACACATTGGACAAAGAGTCAAATAGTTCAGGAAATCTTCCATCGTGTTCTTCCCAAACTTCAACAAATTCTTTGTCAAATCTCCCTATTTCCCAAATTTCAACAAGACTTTTTGAAATTCCAAGTACTGTTTTATCAAGTCCAATCAGTTCTCTCTCCCCAGAAGCTCCGAAAGTTGAAACAGATAATTTAAAAAAAATGTTCGAATTTCTTACCTCCAATTACGTTTCCGAAACCAAAATTAATGATTTTGCGATTTTATTACAACACTATACAAATGATATTTTTGCCAAAATTGAAGGTTATAGAAAATTTAATTCCGTAGATATCATTGACATTTCAAGCATCCGTTTCGGAATTCATCAAAATATAAAAAAAGTATCTACTAATTACAAAAGAGATCAGACTTACGCCGCAATCAGTGAATTTATTCCACTAGCAGAAATTAATTTAGGAATGCGAATTGATAAAAAATGGAATGCAATAACAAATTCTTACGAACACGTTCAAAAATTAACTTCGTTCCAATATATTTCTATTAAGAAAACTATTGAAAATTTGTTTCAGGATAATGAATTTAAGAAAAATTATTATAAAATAGATCACAATTGTGATGATAGGTATTTACATAAAGTATGTTGTGGATCTTTCTACAAAAATAATGTTTTTTTAAAAACAAACCCCAATGCACTTTTAATACAAATATATTATGACGATTTTGAGGTAGCTAATCCACTAGGTAGTAGAAAAGGCGTCTATAAACTTGGCGGTATTTATTTCCGAATTCTTAATCTACCTAAATACACCTATTCAAAAATTAATAATATATACTTGGTTGCTTTATTTTATGCCGATGACATAAGTGATGAAAAAAACACTAATAAAATTCTAGATCCAATTTTTTCTGATTTACTTTTCTTAGAGTCCGAAGGAGTTACCGATGAAAAAATTAAAGGAATTTTAGTAAATTGTACTCACGATAATTTGGGTGCTAAGACTTTACATGGGTTTTCAAAAGGTTTTATAGGAAAATTTTGTAGGGCTTGCACAGCAAATAACAAGACCATTCAAAATGAATTTATTGAGAATAAGAACAATTTACGAACTATTGAAAAACATTTAAAAGCATTGGCCAATGATGAAGGTGCCTCTGTTGGTGTTAAATTTGATTGCATTTTAAATAAGTTAGAAAACTACAACGTCATATCAAATGCCGCTTTCGACCCAATGCATGATCTCTTAGAAGGGGCGATCCCTTTTGCTTTAAAATTTTTCTTTAAGCATTTGGTGGAAAATAATATTCTTTCAGAAAGAAAAATTAATTCAAAAATAACTGCATTTCCCTACTTATCTCTAGACATCAAAGACAAACCAACCACAATTAAATTAGACAAACCTTCAAAAACATCACTTGGATTGTACGCGTCTCAAAATTGGTGTTTATTGACATACTTCCCGTTTATTTTTCAAGATATTAGACCATTTCTAGATGATTCACGTTTCTGGGACGCAGTTATTCTTCTCGTAAAAATTGTACAATTTGCTTATTCTGACAAAATTCATAGATCTGATATTTCAACTCTAAGAATACTTATTCAAGAACATTTAAAGATACTAAAGGATTTAGGTCAAGATCTCATACCGAAGCATCATCATTTAGTGCATTACTGTACAGTGATTGAAAAATTCGGCCCCATTAAAAGCATGTGCTGCATGAGGTATGAAAGTTTTCATCGTTGCTTCATAAAGCCAGGGCGATTTCTAAATAATTTTAAGAACTTATGCCTAACTCTGGCAACACGACACCAAAAAATTATTGTTTGTAGTGACAACACTTATGAGCCATCCTTAAAAGTCGGAAAAACAAAAATTTTTACAATTAGTAATAAAGATAAGTACGCATATTATTCAACTGTTCAAAATTTATTTAGAAAACAATTTTATACAACAAACTCCTTAAATTTCTATTTCTCTTATAAAGTTAGATTCTTTTTAAATGTCAACAGTGATTTTATTTCCGATCTTCCCAAATTCTCTGAAATACTTGATATTGTGTTTGAAACTGAAAATGATGTGTATTTTGTTTGCGAAAGCTATAAAACTATTACATTTTCAGAAGATTTAGTTTGTTTTGAAATAGAAAAAACTGGTGAAATATGCTTGGTCAGACTAGATACTCTTATAAATAAAAAATCTTTTAATTCCTGTATTTATAATAAAAAAAAATTCATCATTTCAAAAGAAAAAATTTATTAGTTATATACTCAATTTTGTAAAAATATTTCCAATCGATCAATCGGTTAATATTGGTAATTTAGTAGAAATAATTTTGTTTAATAATAAAAATAAAATTTATTTATTTAGTTATTGTCCATGGGCAAATAAAAAAAAAATAATTTGGCTCACGTTCTAAAAAACAAAAATTACAAAAATTTACTGTTATAATATAGAAAAAATTGTTTTGGTTGGAGTTTTAAGTACTTTTATTCCATTCCATCATATCAGGGGCGCTCTATTTTTAATAATTTATGGAAAAAAGTGTATATATGTCTTATATAAGAAAAGAGAAAAATTTTATATTAGTTTTTCCCCATTGAAAATTTTTTTTTGGAATATAAGATATTCGAACCAGATATCCAGTATTGCAGGCGTAAGTCACGCACTTAGGTTTCATTTAGTATTTCTTAAGTTTCTGACATATTATTTCAATAATTATTTAATTTAACAATGTTGTGCTCTTAACTCCATTTTTTGATATTAGTTTTAAAATTATGTTGTATTACATAGTTATTACATGCATTTAATTATTTACTTGAACACCACTGCTTGTAGATCTCTAATATTTGTGAGAGTTGCCATCATCATTAAACGTTTACATCGCTTTGGTTTTATTTTATTTGGAACGCTTGATGATGACCTGCTCTTAAAAAAATTAAGAGGACAGTCTCACACTAGATAAGTAATCGAAAATTAGTAGGAGGGAGAATCCTATCTAGCTCAGCTTTTAAAATTTAGTAAACGTTTTTCTAATAGCATTTTTTTGAAAGATGTTACTCAAAGAATTAAACCCCTGATTTCGAGTTGGTAGTATTCTTGGATTAATTAATTATTAAAAAGACGTGCCAACGGGAATTTTATTCAAGCAATTACTTATTTATTCAAACCAAAAAATAATTTTTTTTTCAAACCGACGACGGCGCGGCGTGATGCCGCTTGGATATTTTTCCGTAAGTTCTTAATATTTCAAATTCAATTTTATTTTTATAAGTAAATGTTATTTGACTGGATTCACGATATAGAAATAATAAGATATGCTCACGCGCATGTCTATTCCTATCTCTTTCGGTCTTTTAGCGTCATCATGTGACAAAAAATAAATTATTTTTCCGTTTTTTCTATGAAAAAAGCTTCATTTAAAAAATATATTAAATAAATAATAAATATATTAAATAAATTTTGTATATTATTCATTTAAATAATATACTAAAAATATATTAAATAAAGTTAAAATTAAATAAATAAAATGGTTTCGTGTGCAGTATTCGGTTGCAAAAGCAATAATAATAAAAAACTTAAAATTGTTGCAATAAAGAAAATTTGATAAGTTTTTATTCATTCCCAAAAAATGCTGGGTTATGTAAGCAATGAGTCCACAAGTGTTCACGAGGAGATAAATTTGAAACCAAAAACTCAAGAATTTGTAGTAAACATTTTAAAGCGATTGATTTCGAAAGAAATTTAAAAAATGAGTAGCTAAATATTACAAACGCTCCAAAAAAATTAAAAGAAGGAACAATTCCAACAGAAAATTTGTATAACGGAAATATAATTCAAAGTCAAATTTCAAACCGTAAGAAAAGAATAGATCGCAGAGAAAATAAATTGATGGTTTCAAAATTATTGTAAGTGCTTAAATAATTATCTTCATGATCACCTTTTTCAAGAGTATTGGTTTCAGAAAATCCAACGATGTCATTACAAATTCTGTTGAACCTGTAAAAGATTCATTTGCCTTGGAGTTCTTAAACATTCCAATGTAATTTGTAAACATATTTAAATTAAATTTCAAAGAATTTAAAAGGTAGTTTTTTTTAGATACGGAACTGTCCCAGAAAAAAGTAGTGTGATGGAGGAAAACAAAATATTAAAAGAGGAACTTGAAAATCAGAAAATTAAAAATGAAAAATTAAAAATTAAAGGCAGAAAATGATATTCTTGAGCCAATCAGCTATCGGAAGGAGGCTTATATAAACCAAATGGAGACTTTTTAAAGGAAGTCTATAAATTAGAAGAAATTTTCTTACAATATAATGAGAAGGATTTAAAATGTGGACGAAATTATATTAAAAATTTAATAGACAATTAAAAAAAATATTAATTGTAGTATTAAAGTTAAAACATTATATTTTAGATGTAAAATGTTTTTTAGAATTAGAATTTTAAATAGAAAAATGATTGATACATTAGTTAGTAAAAAAAGAAAATTAAATAAAATTGTTAAATGAAAAAAAAAGTTAATTAAATAAATCTTTAAATTTATTATTTAAAACAATAATAAATAAATAAATAAACTGAATAAAAAATAAGTAAAAAACGAGTTTTCAAACAAAACTGAGGCCAAGCCGCATGAAAAAGTAGAAAATAACTTTTTCTTCACACACAGAGGTTGTTTGAAAACTCGTTTTTTACTTATTTTTTATTTTCTGCCTTTTTCACTTTAACTAAATTGTTATTACAAATCTTCCTCGATTTTTCATGCAAGTTTTCATGATTGTTGAAGATTTATCATTAATCATATTGATGAAAATTTTTACGATGATTTTCTCGCTTTTCCGGGTTTTCCATCGAGTTTTCCTTAAAAACAACTTTATGCAACTAATTTCGCTCTACAAGTTTGTCTCAGGTTGCAAAACGCTCAAACGCTTCTTTGGTCGGAAAAACTCCGGAAAAGCGTTTTACATGAATTTTTTTTTTCGGAAAAATCGGAAAAGTTTGCTTTTTTCCTGAAACGGATTTATCACTAATAAAATTTGCACCAAATTTTCAAATGATTTTTCCCGATTTTCCGAATTTTCGTGGGTCTACGAGAGTGTCGAAAATAGTAAAGAAATATATAAATAAACAGACAAATTCGAATTAATAATAATTGTGGCCTCAAAAAGACATGCTTTATAATTTAAAAAAGCATTAAATATACACTCAATATGTAAAATCCCATATAGAAATTCAATTTATAAAAAATTTTGTCACACTATGACGACATGCGCAGAAGAAATCAATTTTGTAAATCTATTGAGCATATCTTATTATTTCTATATCGTGGACTGGATTCGACTCGGGTACTTGTTTTTTTTAGATTCAAATTTTTAAATTGATTTAATTCTAAATTTATTAAATTTATTACTTATTATTCGCTAGCTTATTATTCTTCAACCGCTTAAACTGCCTCAGAATATTTCGCATGTTTGGCAACACTTTATTTACATTCATTGTTTAAATTTTAGTTTGAATTGGGTGAAAAATTTAGTTAATCAATTTAAAATTAAATTGAATTATAAATTAATTCATTTACGTATTTGTAATAAAATACAAATATAAAATATAAATTGATTTGACTTAAAACTATTGAGCAAAAATAAAATATAGTGATAAAAAAAATATAAAAGAAAAGAAGAAAAAGCAAAAAATGGCGTCATTTAATGACTTAAAAGGTTGCTTCGTTCAAATTATGTTCCAAGAAGAGCGGAAAATGCTTTTTGTATATTTAAACAAAAAATGTAATTTGGGATCACCCGATTTGGAAGAATACAGCTTTGAAGATTTTCTTGAAAATGGTAAGTACAAAGGCGATACTGCCGTTTCCTTGAACCACTCAGAAAGGGCTGAAATTTGGAGGGGGGGTAGAAGCGTAGCCCAAACTCCCAAAACTGAAATCAGTTCCTGGGGACAAGGCACCGTTTCGGAGAAAGGGCCCCCAAAGTTTTCATACATTTTTATATGGACAATTTTTTTGTGCCCGGTTTGTCCTATTTTTCGGTGGGTAGTAGAGGCAGTCCCTAAAATGTTAAATCCGAGACGGTTTTTGCGGGAAAGCCCCCATTTCGCAGTTATGGCCCTTCAAAATTTTCATACTTTACTTCATACGTTTTTTAAACAGGACTTTGATGAGAAAATAATTTCTCGTCAAAGCTCTGTTTAAAAAACGTATGAAGTTAAGCATGAAAATTTTTAAGGGCCATAACTCCGAAATGGGGGCTTTCCCGCAAAAACCGTCTCGGATTTAACATTTTAGGGGCCGCCTCTACTGCCCACCCAAAAATAGGACAAATCGGGCACAAAAAAATTGTCCATACAAAAATGTATGAAAACTTTGGGGGGCCTTTTCTCCGAAACGGGGCCTTTGTCCCTAGGAACTGATTTCAGTTTTGGGAGTTTGGGCACCGCCCTTACACCCCTCCAAGTTTCAGCCCATTCTGAGTGGTTCAACGAAACGGCAGTTTAGCCGTACAGAATACAAAATGAGAGTATTTGCCAATGTCACTAATGTGTGCATATTATTTGAAGATGTTGGGTTTCAAATTCGATATTCGTTAGTAATATTTTACTTCGGTCGGGTCTTAGTCTGTACATTAGATTTTTGATACAATTTTTTTCTGGTTAAAATTTCTGGATCCCAAAATTTCAGAATCAAAAATTTGGATCTTCCAATTTCGGATGCTTTTATGAGCGAAAGTTATAAAATTTGGAACATTAAGACCTGGTATTATAAAACTCTGATTTTTACGTCAAATTTACCTCATTGTGATTGAAATTTAGAAATTCGAAATTTTCAGATCCAAAAATATAAAATCCGGAATTTTTGATTTCGGAATTTTGAGACTCAGAAATCCAAATTTAACCTAAGCCAAGTTCCTAGACCTAATAATTTTCCTAGACTTAATAGTTTTCTCTCAAGTCCAAAAAATGGTCTAAAATTAAAGCATAAGTGAGCTTTTCGATTTTGTTAAAGTTTTATATTGAAGTTATTCTCAAATATTCAAAAATAATAAAAACACTGATTTTTTTTATTCAGAAATAAAACTAAATTAAACATATTTTCATATTTTTTCAAAATTTTATTACACTTATATTTATTGTTTTTTATATTTTTCAGTAAAAACAAATACTACACATTCATTTCATCACTTTAAAGATAAAAATGGTATTCAAATACCTACTGAATATATATTGCCGCTAGTAATGCAATATCGATTCTGCTGCTCATTTTTTTTAGAATATGTATCCAGTGAAGATAAATATGATGTATGTGTAATGCGTTCGGTTTCGATGCCCCATCTTTTATTAAATATGGAGGTAGATATACTATACTATACATTACAATTAATAATAATAATTTAAAATTTTTTATTTATTTGATCTTTTTAGGCGTTTATTGAAAATCTTAGGGAATATGACGAAGGACAGTCCTTATTAAACGTTTATAAGGAACGGAAATGTTTGACAGACCAATTAAGACGAGTATTAGTCAAATTAACTGCAGAGTTCCTGAGAAAGCATTTTGGCAAAGATCCAAAAAAGGGAAACTTTTTTTTTGTTGCAAATTTGATAACAAAAGCATTTGACTGTTATCAAACTAACAATCCTCCTTTCTTTGGAGCTGTAAGTAATTCTTTTTCAGTTTTATTTCGTATACGTTTTAATTATTTTAATTAATTTGTCTAACTTGTATATATATAATCGTTAATTTTTTTAAAATTGTCAAATTATTGAAATTTTCAAATTATTCAAATTTCCAATTTATTCAAATTTCCAAATTATTAATATTTATTCGAATTAAAAAATTCACATTTTATATTATTATATTAAACTAATGAATTTTATTTTATTTTAGGAAGTTTGTTTCAATCCTGATAATTGGAGTGGATATCTTTATAACTTTGTTCGAAACAGAACTCGAACAGCGAAAAAATTTCAATTGCCATTAGAAAAAGAAAACGAGATAAATAAAAAAGAGATTTCTTTTCCAGCTGAGGAGCTTTCCCCTGAAGATCTCAACTTTTTTCAACAAGTTAAGCTGCCATCACAAAAGGAGGCGTTAAAAGTTTATTTGCAAAGAACAAAAGATAAAAGAGCCGAGTTTCTAAAACAAAGCAGAAACTAAAAGAATGTTTCCCATTCTACTTTTGTGATCCGGAATTGGTAAGTATAAACCTGTTCTTTATTTAGTTATGTAACTTAACGTAATTTTCCTTTTCAGATTTCGTATGATTTTCAGTTGTTTTACCCAGAAGTGGAAGAAGATTGTGAATGGAGATGGAGATTCTTAATATCAAACATAGATAAAGTAATGGCAATTAAAGATGTGAACAATGATGATATTATAGGACTAGGTATGTAAATTTTGAATAATATCCTATATTTAAACTTATAAATTAATTTTAAAAAAATTATTAATGCTATTACTTTTTATCTTTTAGGTTGGGAAACAGAAATAACAGCCTTAATGAGCCTGCTTAAATTAATACCTAACACGAATTGCGGAAAATCAAAATCTCGCAGCAACTTCCGTAACACTCAAAATAAATTTATAATTTTTTATAAAACTGAAACTCCCCTTAACGAAATCAAGACTTTAGGGAAACAGCCAATAATAATTGCTCAAGGATCGTGCCAAAAGAACATTTCCAGTATATTTTATATTTAGATAAGCAATTAATTCCAATCCCTGCGAGTTGGGATTTTTTAGCTGTAATAGATATTTACATCAAAATATTTTTTGTTTTCAATATAGACTTTGACCAGGATCTGAAACTATTCTTGTCATACATTTCAAAAGTTATTTATAAAATTCCTATTAACACCGATACCCCTCGAATGAGAGAAATTTTGAATTGTTTTAATAATCTTTGTTTAAACAATTCAAATGAAAGTATGTAATTAGGTTTAAAACTGTTACTATGTCGTAGTTAATATAATAGTATCTCAATATTAATATAGTTAATGTATTAGTTTCTCAGTATATATGTAACTAAATAATAAATATAATATACTAAGTTAGTTTCATATAATATGTTATACACTCATAAAATATGAATGAATTTTTAATGCAAATAAAAATAATAATTTGTGGTCATAATGTTTAACTGTGTTATATTTTTCACATTAAGAATTTTTTCATTTTTTCATAGTATGTTAGTTCGGAAAACACTTTATAGTTTGGGGGCAAGGTGTTCAGATTACAAAGAATTGGACAAATATATTGGTACAAACACATGGTTATATACGAACATATACTAGAAACATACACATATAAATATGTACATACTCACGGATAAACTTACATTCATT
>OZ023273.1:87858526-87883640 GCA_964007475.1 Hybos culiciformis
ACTCCAGGTATGTTGAAGAACTCTAATTCTACTAGATGGAATTCAACGTATTGTATGTTAAAAAGTTTCATAGATAATGCAGAAAATATTAACATTTTATTAAAAAAGTTATCTCTATATTCTTTACTTATAAAACGCGATGAGCTAAAAATATTAAAGGAAATGAAAGAAATACTTGAGGTTTTCGTTTCTGCATCAAAAATATTGCAAGGTTCTGTATACCCAACATTATACATTGTAATCCTTTTTTTCGAAACTATGAAAGTAAAGATAGATGATCTTAACTTGAGTGCGCAATATGGTTCTAGCATAAGCGTCACTAGAAGAGTACAAGAAAAAATAGGCGAAATGTTTCAAATTCAAGAAATTCACATTTGAGCAGCTGCTTGATCCATCGCAAAAAGATCTACCTAATTTAAAATATTATTTAAATCAATTTGAAAAAACTTCAAAAGATCAAATGGCCTTCTGTGGTATAGTGTATAGTGATAATGATAAATCTGTATCTCCGAAACATAAGAAAAAGAAAAATCATAAACCAAATACAGCATATCAAGCCAAAATTCTAATACTTCAAGAAATACAACGACATGAAAACTGTGTAATTCATAATGATCCGTTCGAAATTCAATTAGACGAATACTTAAATTCTGTAGTAAAATTTGAAGAAATTACAGAATTTTGGTGTCAAAAAAGTTAATACCTTTATTTTTTCATATAATTAACTGAACATTTTATTTAAGTTTTATGCTTTTCTCTTTTAGACATAAAATATCCAACATTAGCTAAATTGGCTAACATATTGATAGGAATACCAGCATCATCTGCAGCGTCCGAAATTGCTTTTTCTGTAGCAGGGGCCATATTTTCAAAAAGAAGAGCAAGTATGACTCCCAGAGTTGTAACATTTGTATTTGAAAAGTACTGAAATATCAGTAGTGTTATTTATAATTATTTTTTCTTATCGCTAGAGCTAAATTCGGTAGAAAAATAGCTAAAATAAAAATTATCTTCTATATGGTTAAAGAATACTAGGTACAATTAACACTCAAATGAATAAAATTACAAAATTTAGAAAAAGTGAGGATGCAAATTAGGGGGGTCTCGAAACAATTTATACAGACATAATTTATACGAAAAAACATTATTCTACCATACAAATGAGTAATGTCGCTTTCAGAGACGTCATAATTTATATATGAATAAAGTCGTTTTTTTTGTATAAATAATATCGCTTTTAAAGTGACATTATTTATCATATGATCTATGTCGTTTTTTTTTTGTATAAATAATGTCGCTTAGAACGACATTATTTTTACATCAATAAAGTCGTTTTTTGATCGTATGAATAATGTCATTTTTAAACTGACACTATTTATCGTGATGTGAGTAAAAAAGAAAGTTGGCCGTACAAAATGTATGGAACCGCTGCCCCATCCCAATCCATTCGCGCGAAGCGCGCCAAAAAAAAAAGTGCCCTAGGGGTTCCGGGGGAGGCGGTAGCCGTCCCTCGTTCCGCGAAACACTTTTTCCACGTAGAATAGGCTACGAATGGGACGCGGTAGCGATTCCTCATTACGAACAACAGCTTTTCCATGTATGCATGTCTGACGAAGGTTTTGCTAGCTTAGCCATTTGTTATTTATTTTTATTTATTTTGTTATTTATTTGTTAATTATGTATGTCCAATTGTATTATTGTATGTAAGTGAAGCATATTTTGCTTCGTATAATCATACAAAAAAAAACGACATTGTTCGTACGATAAATAATGTCGTTTTAAAAGCGACTTTGTTTATTTGAAAAAAAAAGACATTATTTATCGTATGAATAATGTGGTTTTTTCCGTATGAATAAAATCGCTATTAAAACGACATTATTTATCGTATGAATAATGTCGTTTTTCTCGTAAAAATTATGTCTGTATAAATTGTTTCGTAGTGCCAAATTATGGGGCAAAAAATTAATAAATATAAATGTGCTATTTGATTACCCAATCAATCCTTTACCATGTGAATTTTTTTTCTATTTCTGCATATATGTATATAATATAATATTATATTTTAATAATAATATTATAACATATAACTGTAGTTAAAATAAAATAAAATAAAGGCTACTATACTCTATAGACATTTTTGTTATCATCATAGTGGTGTGTATTATACATTTTTTAAATGCTTTAATTAGTTAGTTTAAATATTTATAAGAATTTGCTTAAGATTTTTTTATTTTTAGATGAAAAAAAAAAACATATTTTGAAATACTTAACACCTCTTCTCGTACTTTTATTTTAACACTCGTTTATATATGTATATTTCAGTACTTTTTAAATACAATTACTTTTTATTCAGTACTTTTTCAAATCCAATTACTTTTAGAAAAAAGTATTCCGTACTTTTCAAATACAATTACTTTTTATTCAGTACCTTATCAAATCCAATTACTTTTGGAGAAAATTTTCATATACTATTACTTTGTATTCAGTACTTTTTCAAATCCAATTACTATTCGAAAAAAAAATTCACTACTTTTCAAATACAATTACTTTGTATTCAGTACCAAAGTATTTGAATATTCACAACTCTGAGAATCCTCTAAATTTAGAAAAACGTTGCCTTATTCAAAGAAACATAAATTTTTTTAGAAAAATCAGCTTTAATTACTGAATTGAAAAAAAATTAATCAATAAATAATAAAAATTTAATTTAATTTTTAATTTCTAGGGTTTTCTTAAATTTACCAAATTATATTTTTAAATAGTTTTTGTCCCATATTAAGAAATTATATTGTTTATTAATATTAATTCTCTATCTATCTAAAAGTCTAAATGAATAAACACTCACAATTCTATTGTTTTCTTTACTCATTAGTATTAAAGCTAAGAGGATTTGATAGACCCAAACATTTTTGTCCCAAATTTTTATTGAAAAGCCGTTTTAAATTACTTTAAAGTTTAATTTAGAAAAAAAAAAAAATTCACGACCTCCGGCCTGTTTCATGACTAGGCTTGCCAGATTTTTTTTTTTGAAAAGAAGTACATTAGAGAAATAAAAAAAAATGTTTTCGATGAAGGAATTAACTGCAAAATCAATCATCAAACACCCCCTTCTGTCCTTTTAAGTTCAAAATAAATTTCAATTTATTTAACAAAAACAAATATTTAATATATTCATTGACTTTTTAGATTTCATATTCTTAAGCTCACATATACATTTCAACTAGAAAAATATTGACATGACTGCATAACTACTTTGTCAGATTTTTTTTTATTCAAAGGGTTAATTACTACAAACAATGAAAATATTGTCATGACTCATAACTTTTTTAAATATTTTTGCTAAAATTTCAAAAAATTTAAATTATAATATTTGAGAGAAATTTTTTTGGAAAATGAAGTACATTTGTGTACTTCATCGTAAATTCTTGAATTGCAGTATTTCGTTTTTTTTTTGGTCGAAAATGTAGTACAGTACTTCCCAAAGAAGTACATTTGGCAACCCTATTCATGACATAACAAAATAGTTTTGAAGAGATTTCGTGCACCCGATTCTCAAAAGTTTTAAACCATTTTAAAGTATGAAACAGTTAGGATGTTGTGAATGGAATTTTTTTTTCTAAATTAAACTTTAAAATAATCTAAAACAGCTTTTCAATAAAATGTTGGAACAAAAATATTTGGAACGTAGCAAGTCCTCTTAAATAAAATAATTATAATAAACAATTTGTTTTTCCTGGGAATATCAGCTTCCTAATAATAATTTTGTAATTAAACTTGTATTTTAAACTTAAAAAAATAACAAGCCTTTTTCAAATGAAATCAGAGTAAGCTTTTAGATTTTTGCCTCACATTAATGCGAATGGAAAATAATAGTAAATTAAGTCCATAACGGAAAGTATTTAATAATTAAATTTATTTTTTTATTTTAAAAAATATATTTATGTACTTTCATACTGTAAACAACAAAATCGCGTTGTTGTTATTGTTTCATTAAAAACTAAAAAAAAGAAGTAATCTTCCTACCTCTGTGGTTGACGTCATGAAATATTTAATTTAAGTTGCCTAAGCTATTGTAAAAGATTACGTATGATATATTTAATTTATCATAGTTGGCGAGATATAGGAGAAATATAAAATAAAATGAAGTAAGGAACAATAAGTAATGATGGTCATTCATAAACGGGCGTCAGAGGTAGATAAATCGTAGTAGGAATAATATTTTTGGTATATTACAATACTATTATTATTTTTTAATGTAATTTATTAGTTTTAAGAATTTTTATTTTGATTATTTAAAAAACACGAAATCTAATGCTAATCGATGATAAAATTGATAATTATAAAAACTTTGTTTCAATTTTATTTTGAATTTAATAAATAATATGAAAATATCGTTTAAAAAGAATTAAGCTATAAATAAATCATAATTTCTTAGTTACCTGTTATAATTAATTTTTCTGACAAATAAATAATAAAATGTAATTAAAATAATACTTTTTTTTTTTATATAATAAATAATTTAATTAGTTTTTAATTAAAACTTATAGTTATAATATTATAAATAGAGAAAATAAACATTAAAAAAACTACGTTCAATTTATTTTTGTTTTATTTTTTATTGTTTTTATTACAAATAATGAACCCGTAATATAATTTTATGACTACCGCTTATATTAATTTTTAACAATGTCTTATTCATATTTAAAAAAAAATTAATTTTAGTTTTTTTATTTTAAAACTAATTTATCGCCATTTTTAGATTAGTGGGACGAATGTTTCAATTTTTTTTTGAATTATTTAGCCCATCATTTGTAGCCACTGTTATTTCATAGCTTAAAGCTTTTAAGTATTAACTTCTTTCGGCAGTTCCTATGACTGCTTCTTGTGTTTTTTTTTAATTAAAAATTCGACTACTGCCGATTTACTAATATTCTCTATGAAAAAATAATGCAGAAATTGACTAGATCATAATTATCGTACTTTGCTGCTGCCTGGCACTTTAAGACTTTTTTAATTTCAAATATGTATATGTATATATAGGGCCCAATATTACAAGCAAAAAAAAATTACACATCCTACCAATAACAAAATTTTTGTTTCTTAAACCTATTATTATGTAAAAAAAAAATTAAAAAATTAAAAAAAAAAAATTTATTCTTTGGGAAACGAACTTAACACATTCACTCTTATAGTCTGATGTTCTAGCCACTAAGCCATATTGTCCATATGATCTTGGTTTTCTAAAATATAATAAAAAAATTCTAATAAATAACCACTCTTTTATTTGTGTACATTTTTCAAATTCGAGTTTCGATCGTATTTTGAGTATTCTTATTCTCATACAAGAATAAAAACAAAAAAATTTGTGGTTTACAAGAATTTTTTTATTATATTTTAGAAACCCAAAATCATATGAACTATATGGCTTAGTGGCTAGAACATCAAACTATGAGAGTGAAGGTGTCAGGTTCGGTTCCCAAAGAACACATTTTTTGTTTTAATTTTTTAATTTTTTTTAACATAATAATAGGTTTAAGAAACAAAAATTTTTTTATTAGTAGGATATGTAATTTTTTTACTTGTAATATTGGGCCCTATATATACATATATTTGAAATTAAAAAAGTCTGAAAGTGCAGCAGCAAAGTACGATAATTATGAATTCCTACCCAAAATTTTTGTGCAGGTAAACTTTATTTCGACGGAGCTATCTATTTTGAAAAACATTTTTTTTGCATATTTTGAGCCGGGAAAACCTATAATGATAAATTACTTGATCGATATCTATACTATCAATGCCAAAATACACCTATGTTGTTTCCCAAGGCTTTAATAAAATTATTTGTAACGAGTTTAGTGCACCCAATATTATAAATTTTTTTTATAACATATAATGTTTATATAACTTTAGTAGTTACATGATCTCTGTAAAAAAAATAAAACAAAAACATGAAACATGAAATGAAATGTGATCACTTTTCTTACTTATTTTTCTCCCGGAAAATTCGTACTTTTTTTTAGCGTTTATTATCTTATTAACTACAACAGGATTAACAAATGCTTGTTTAAATATATATATATATACTAGGGTGTGCCATAAATAAAAAAAAAATAAAATTTTTTTTTCCCATGTTATTTATATGGGAAATTGAAAATTAGATAGAGACACCTCTAAATATTAATATTAAGAGCTCCGCTTTGAACAGGCTTCTTTTCTTACCTTCTTGCAAGTTTTCAGCCTATTTTTTCGTTGAAAAAAAAAAGTCGCCTAAAAATGGCACACCCTAATATATACATATAGACTGGCAACACTGGCGTTGAATTAACATCACGGTTTTTTTTATCTGGATTTTTTTTTAAATAAAATTGGAAATAATAAAATTAAAATTAAAAGTAAAATAAAATTAAAAGAAAAAGGAATTAATTAATCTGTAATACAATAATAAATTGGAAATAAAATAAATCATATAATTTATATTACCAAAAATATTGTCAGTGGATATTTGACATTGCTGATAACCTTAAACACAGAAATTAACAAAAGAACAAAAAAAAAAAAAAAAGGTAAAAGAATAAAATCATATGTAAAATCATTTGACAGAAGTAACATCAAAGAAATATAAAAAAATAAAAATAAATTAATTGCCTTATTGTGAGTAATAAAACATTAAGAATTAAAATAGCATACTGGAGAATTTTCTGCAAACACCGACTACAGCGAAAAGAGGACACAGGTTTCTATCACCAGAAGAGTACAGTGGACAAGCCCCGAAAAGACCTGTAAGTGGGGACAGAATGACTGATAATAATAATGTGAAGGAAGGTGATTGGCAGTCGATGTTGGCATCATTTAGAAGGATGATAAAAGAAGAATTCGACCGGCACTTATTAAATCTGGCCACCAAAGATGACATCCGAGAAATAAAGAATGAGCTCAATGCCGTTAAACAAGAAAATATTGGCCTGACAGAAAAACTGGCGGTTATGGAAAATAAACAAACACTGATGGAAACTAAAATGGAATTAATGGAAAGAGAGGTTTGTGCAAAAAAACTGGTTTGGAGCGGCTTGAATAAACAGGGCAACATGATGCAAGAGTTGGAAATGATTTATAAGGAAGTGCTGAAGATACCAGAGAAAATTAATGTGGAACGTACAGTAGTATTAAATGGTAGAAATGGCAAAAGTAGCTTAATTGTTGAATATGAAAGAAAAGCGGATGTATTTAAAATTTTAAATAAGACTAATTGTTTAAGAGGTATGAATATTAGTGTAGATAGGGACCTAACTAAAGCGGGTTTGGAGAGGAAAAATATTTTAATGAAATTAAGAATGCTTATTAGAAAAGTTGATAATTCAAAGAAAATAAAAGTAAGAGGAGATATTATGATTATTGAGGATAAGAAATTTTTTTGGAAAAATGATAGGTTGGTATGTGGACAGAAGGAAGGTAGTGAGGTATTAGAGAATATATTTAGTAAAAAATTTAATAATTTATTTGAAGATCTGAAAAATTTTGATAGGAATAATAATAGTACAGATTAGCAAAAAAAAAGATGTCGTCACGTATTTAAAAAAAAAAATAAGGAAAATTATAATGAATACGATAATCAAAATGTAAATATAAATAATATTGAATTAAAAATTTTGTCTTATAATATTAATGGCTTGGCTAACAAATTGTTTTTGTCTGATTTTTTTAGGTTTGTTGGAGATTTCGACGTTTTTATTTTGTATGAAACACATGTAACAGAAGATAATTGTAAAAAATATGAAAAATATTTTGGCGAGTATAAATTGTGGTGGAAACCTGCAATCAGATTGGCTTTGAGGGGACGGGCAAGTGAGGGTATGTTGATAGGAGTTAAGCAGAATAGAAATAATCTGAAAATAAATTTAGAAGAAAATTATAACTTTTATATGTTGAAGATAGAAATAAACTGCGAAATTTTTTATTTTCTCCCTTTATATATAAATTGTAACAAGTGGGATATCGAATTTGATAAGTTGAAGAATTTCACAGAGATCTGGCCTTATAATGTTACAATTGTGGGCGACGTTAATGTACAGATTGGGGAAGAGCAAGAAGTATGTGAAGAAATTTTAGCTTTGAATCCGTGTATTACGAGTTTACGAAAGTCACAAGACAAAAATATTACCTCGAGAGGAAGGAAATTGTTAGAATTGGTCAATAATTTGGGAAATGTTATACTTAATGGCAGGACGAAGGGGGACGAAGAGGGTAGATATACATTTGTGGGCTCCATGGGTGCGTCAGTGAACGATTTAGCTATTGCTGAAACCAGGCTTTTACCGTACATAAATAATTTAACAGTGGGGGAAGCTGTGTTTTCAGATCACATGCCCCTGATAATAACTCTACAGGAGCCATGTTTGCGAGATTCTAATAATACGAAATTGCTCCCAAAGTTGCAATGGAACATGAATCACCTAAGTACCTACCAGAAAAATTTAGAACGAAAATTAATTCAACTTCAAGGTGAGAATCTCTCTGCCAACGAAATAATGGAAATTATTAAGGACGTGGCGAGTAGTGCCCATAATGGATCTCCGCCGACGTATAAGCAAAAATGGTTTTCACAAAGTTGCATGAGAGCAAGAGAAGTTGCATTTAAATGGCTGAAAATTTTTCGTAAAAAAGGGAATAGTTTAGCTAGGGAGAAATATTTAGAATTAAATCGACGTTATAAAAACATCTGTAGAGCGGAAAGAAATAGGTATTATAATTCAATAGGGGAAAAACTAGTGAGCATAAGAGATGGAAAAGATTGGTGGAAATGGGTCACAGAGTTGAAAACCGTTGACTACAAAAAAATGTGCACAAACGTTGATGTGCTGAAAAATCATTTCGAAGTAAGTCTGAACTCGAGTAGATGTAATAGGACATTTAATGTATTTGACATTAATGCCAGTTTATATTCGGAGATTCTTGACAGTCAAATTACTGTAGATGAAATAAGTGAAGTTTTAAAGGGGATGAAGGATGGTAAAGCTCCAGGTGAAGATAGAGTACCCGTCGAATTCTTAAAGTATGCACCACAGATATTAATACCATTTTTAAAGAAAAAGTTTAATGAGCTATTAGAGGGAGGGGAAGTAGAAGAAACTTTTACAAGGGCAATAATATTCCCTATATATAAGAAAGGAGACGTCAACGACCCCAGTAACTATCGTGGAATCTCATTTCTAAATGGTATTTCAAAAGTTTTTTCGGGGGTGTTAAACAGAAGACTCTCGGATTGGGTAGAAGAGCATGATATTTTACATGAATTTCAAGCAGGGTTCAGGAGAGGATATTCTACCCATGACAATTTATTTAATCTTTTTAACGCTGTGGAGTTGAAATGGAAAACAGGTACAAAAAAAGTTTATTGTTTTTTTATTGACCTAAAAGCTGCGTTTGATGGGGTAAATAGAACAAAATTATGGTTTAAACTACGTCATCAAGGCGTTTCTGGAAAATTTATAAATATTTTGAAAAATTTGTATACGAACACATTTTCAGCTGTCTGGGGAGGTTCCTCCTTGTCAGAATATTTTGAGTGCACCACTGGTGTTAAACAGGGTTGTGTGTTAAGTCCCCTTTTATATGCATTATTTATTAATGACCTCGAAACCGAATTAGATGGGGGGCTACAAATTGGAAATATATTTGTAAAATTGCTAGCATACGCTGACGACTTGGTGCTGTTCGCTGAAAGCCCGCAAGCTCTTCAGGGAATGATTAATCAATTTGAAAATTATTGCGACAAGTGGGATCTAATAATTAATCTATCAAAATCGAAAATCATGATACTGAAGCAGGGTGGGGGCAGAAGGGCTAGATGTGAAAATTGGACGTGGAAAGGGGGGTTAATAGAAGTGGTTAGTAGTTATAAGTATCTGGGCATAAGTATTACACCTTCACTCAATCTAAAGTGCCATTTGAAAGAGAAAATCGAAGCAAGTAAAGCTAGCATAGGTCTTGTTTGGAATAACTTTGTGGCAAAAAAAGAAGTATCGTTTGATGATAAAATGAGACTATTTAACGCGGTAGCAAGATCGGTAACATGCTATGGAGCACAAGTGTGGGGAAGCAAGGTTTTTGAGGAACTAGAAAAATTTCAAAGATTCTACGTAAAAAAAATTTTTAACCTGCCACAGGCATTCCCTAGCTATATTTTGAGATTAGAGACAGGTGTAGGCTCCATATCCCTCTTCACATTGAGAATATTTTGCAATTATATCTCTAAAGTTTTTTACAGATTTGACGAAAAAAGACTCCCTAAGGCACTGGCGAAAAAAGCACTAGAATATAGATTGGGGTGGGTCGAAAATCTACAAACTTTAGCGCGAAGGAATGGAATAGAAGGGGAGTTGTGGGCAGAAGGGGAAGAGGAGTGGAAAAAAATAATTAGAACAATACAATGCAATGATAAAGAACAAAGATATAATAGTGATATCGAAAAAGCAGGTACAACATCTAGTAATGGAGTGTACCATTTACTAAACTACCAATCAGGAATAGGATATTTTGAAAGGATAAAGGATACAAGAGGAATTAGCTGGGTGCTAAAAGCCAGGGCAGGATGGTTGGGGTTAAATGCCAATACGTGGAGACAGGGTAATGAAAGAATATGTTCACTTTGTAATATGAGGGAGGCTGAAACTGTTATCCACTTTGTAGGTTATTGCCCAATCTTAGGGGAATTAAGGCAAAAATTCTGGAATACGAGAGTATTGACAGAAATGCAGGTTTTAGAATTACTAAATAATGGACCGTACGAAAAATTAGTGCCTTTTTTGATTAATTCGTGGGTATACAGAGCTAGTCTGATTGCAGAGTTCAACTTTTGAAAACTAATAATGAAATTAAAATTAAAATTCGTGGCTTGTAATGCAAGAGAACTAGAATAAATATAAAAAAAAGAGGTTAAATTAAGGAATATAAAGAACTATTTGTTGGCCAATTAATAGTCTTAGAGGAGTTAGGGAATTAGAAATTAGAGTTATAAACTTAAATAGAATTTGAAATTAAAATAGAAATTGAAATAGAAATTGAATTGTAATTGAAATAAAAAGGAAAATATATAGCTTCGTAATCTTAGATAAAAAAAAAAAAAAAAAAAAAAAAAAAAAAGTAATTAGGATGAATTACAATGTAAAAATAAATCATAGCCAGTCGTGACAGACATCCATAGGATATTGTCATTTGTTTATTAGGTTAAGTTGGAATGTAATTATGTAAAATGAATTGAAATAAACTTTATTATTATTATTATTATTATTATTATTATATACATATAACTGTCTTGTCATATAAATGGTAAAACATGCTTGAGAATTAGTTGGGACTTTAGTGATATTTTTTTCGGTGTCTACATTTTTTATGAATGATCACAAGATTATGTTAATTCTATTGTGAAAATAAGACAATATTGAAAAATAGTTCATTCAACCCGCTATTAAAAAACTGATTTCAGAATAGCATATTTTTTTTACAATTAAATTTTTAAAATGAAATAGGATCTCGATACTTAAATTTATGTATCTGTCAACGTTTCCAATATTTTTTACATCCATTTTATAGCAATATTCAATTGCATTAATTCATATATGAAATTTTACAGTTTTCAACTAAGTTCTCAAATAAGTTTTTAGCTATATTTTAATTTTATAATATGTATTATAAAATTATAGAACACTATTTATTAATTAAAAGTTTATTAATTTATATAAATTAAAATAAAAAATCAAAGAGCGCCTGCCTAATTAGCAAATTTTTTTGAACCAAAAAATAACCTTTGCCACCAAATTTGCTACAATTTTACTTAACTCTGTGTTTTGTTTCAAAAATAGAATATGTATGTAGAATGTGTATATAGAATATGTATATAGAATATGGATACAGAAAATTAAAAAAAATTGTAAATTAGTCGATCATAAAAATATTTTGGTTTGTTTAAATACCTCAAAAAAACCTAATTATAATGAAAAAAAAAATTAAAATATTTCACAAAAATCGTGTGTGATACCTCTAGGGTCTAGGGTATCATTAAATAAAAAAAAGTGACTTGTTTTAATTTAGAGTTCAATGTTTATTATTTCAGAGTTAATTATAAACTAAACTTAAAACTAAGTACCTAGACATGTCTTATACTTTCTTAGAAACTAATACTAGGATAACTTAACGAAAGAACGAAAGAGAGTATATAATATAAAATATATAATATTATGTATATAATAATAAGGGGGCACTACACCTCCCTCCTTAAGCTTATTTGAGAAATATATATAAGCTTATTTGAGAAATATATATAATAAGAAAATTATTATGTTTCAAAAAATAAGTTTAATTCAATAAAAATAGAAATTTGATTCAAAAAATAAAAATTTAAATTTAATAATGTAATTGATCAATTTAAATTTTTATTCATATTAATATATATGTTAAACTAATAATAAGCATTACCGTAGCTTATATATAGGAATGATATAAACAACTAATAACATGGTACCATTTTATTATTGTTTTAAACTTTATATTTTGAAAATGCTTATAATAAAATATATTTTACTTTTTTTTTTTTTTAACAATTATTTTTAATTATTCTATTTTTGTGGACTTTAATCCTTTTATTTTTATTTGTTATCAATGTAACATTTAAGCCATCGATTTGAATTATTTTATGAGGACCAGAATATACATTATCTAATTTTGTTCTGTTTTCTTCTTTTAAAAGAACTTCATCATTTATTTTGAACTGATTTTTCGTTGCTTTTTTATCGTATGTCTCTTTATTTTTTAATTTTTCTTTTTCTAAAAACTCTTTAATAATCATATTTGTATTTTGAAGATGAAATTTTACATGTTTCGCATAACTATCGAAGTTATATACTGGTTCAATTTTATTATCTAGTAAAAAATCATGAGAATTTGGTTGTTTACCAAATATTACCTCGTAAGGAGAGTATATAAAATTGAAATTAGAATTTGGATACTATTATAATTATACGTAAAATATTTTAAATATAAATCCCAATTATCATGGTTGGCATTAATATACGATATTAGATATTCATTCAGAACCCGGTGGTTTCTTTCAATAGTTCCAACTGTTTCATGATGGTAGGGTGTTGAAAAACTATGTTCAATATCTAGTAATTCAAATAGTTGTACTATTACACTATTGGCATACTCAGTACCGCAATCAGTAATAATTTTTCTCATTGGGCCGTATAATAGAACAAAATGTTCGAAAATGGCTTGCGCAATAGTGGTAGCTTCTTTATTGGCTACTGGTATCGTAATTAAATATTTACTCAAGTCGCACATTAATGTGACTGCATATAGATTTCTATTTTGAGTTTTTTGGAACGGGCCGATCGTATCTATAATTATAGTATCGAACGCTTTATTTGGAGTTTTAGTGATTTGAAGGGGTTCGATGTTTTTAATTTTAGCTTTATTCATTTGACAATCTTTACATCCCCTGACGTAGGTTGTACGTCTTTTTTCATGCATTTCCAATGAAAACATGACCTAAATTTTGCATATAGTCTTTTTTGCCCAGCGTGTCCGACAAATATAGGGTCTTTATGATAACGATCTAAAAGTTTTTGTTTTTCCCCAGTACTAATGGACGTGAAACAATCGCGATTTCTAATTTTTTAACATACTTTTTTGCAATGTTAATGAAGTCTTTCGTATTAAATAATTTAAAAATATCATCCTCCCTATTTATTTGAATTGTATAAATGTTTGTTTTAAATAAGTTTTCTTCTAGTTGAACGAGAAACAATGCTAGAATTGTCTCTTTTTTTAAAATTTTACTACATCCAGGCTCTAATGTCTGGTAAATATTTGAAATGTCGTTTTTGTATAGTAATTTACGCTTTTTGTATATTTTACAACTATCTATTGAATTAAAGATTAGTTGAGGTATTTTATAGTTAAATTTACCCTCATAAATTACGATTTTTTCGTTTTTATCAAAATTTTTTCTCTATTTGGAATGTTGTTTTTTTTAGTGAAATTATTATTTTGGGATTTTTTATTTGACATTGATCTTGTCGTAACACATACTTTATTTTTTTACTAAAGTTTTTTTTTACTAAAGTTTTTGTACTAAAGTTCGACTTTTTTTAATCCAACTACATCGAGATCTACCCATATACAAAAAAATTGATCTTTAATTGGTATAACTTGAGTTTATTTCATTTCAATTTTAAAATAAGAAAAAATTGATACAAAACAAGTCAAAACAAATATAAATTATCAATTCAAAAAATTATCAATTAAAAAAAAATATTATTCATTTGAAATTTAAAAAAATATATAACTTACTTTATCGTGATAATGCTAGATTTTAGTTTTCTTTGCAACGCTCATAATTAGGGGTTAGGGAAAGTTAAATAAATCTATGTAAAGAAACAATAAAACAAGTAATTCAAAATTTAAATAGTATAATTACCACGTGAATTTTAAATCGAAACTAAAATATTCAAACAAATTTTAAACATGAATCAAATTCAAATTAATCTCTAGAATTCAGTAATTTTGAAGTTTTCTCAACCTACTTAAAATAGGCAAGTAAAATAAAATTTAAAATAAGGTACCTAAGAGTCTATACACATATTAGCAATTATTAAAAAAACTTTGGGTTTCCAAAATTTTTTTTTTAACATTTTCAGTCTGTAGTATAAGATCGACCCAAATTCATGTCGAGATCGACTGGTAGATCGCGATCGCCTGGTTGGGCAGCCCTGGTCTATATTGTAAAATTCCGAAGTGTATTGCAGCTAATTCTTTCTCTATTGTCGATTTATTCATTTCACCTTTCGTGAAACTACGTGAAGAATATGAAATTGGTAAATCGTTGCCATTGATCTCCTGACTTAGGGTGGATCCTATTCCCAAGTTAGAAGCGTCAACAGTAATTATAAAAGGTTTTGAGAAATTTGGATAATTTAAGATTGGAGGATTAATTAAACAATTTTTTAAAATTTCAAAAGATTTTTGACACTCTTGTGTCCAAGAAAAATTTACTTTAAGTCTAGTCATATTATTTAAGGGTTTTGCTATGGATGCGAAATTTGGTATGAACTTACGATAATAGTTCATAAATGCAACAAATCGTTTGGTAACATCTTTATCTTTTGGTACAGGATAATTTCTAACTGTATCTATTTGCCTACTATCTGGGTATATACCTCGATCAGTACATTTATGTCCTAGGTATGTGACTTCGTTTTTAAAAAATACGCATTTTTCAGGATTAAGTTTAAGGTTAAATTTTTTACAAACTTCGAAGATAGATTTAAGATTTTTAAGGTGATGTTCGACTGAACAGCCAATACATATGATATCGTCAATATATAGAAAACATTGTAACGGTGTAAGACCGGAGAACGCTAACGCCATCATTCTTGAAAATGAGTTAGGTGATACATTTAAACCGAATGGAAGAACTTTCCATCTAAACGAACCTTTGTCTGTGCTAAAAGATGTTATATCTCGCGAGTTTTCATTAAGTGGAACTTGATGAAATCCCGAGTAAAGGTCGAGTACAGTAAAAAATTTTGATCTGCCTAAATTGTCTAATATGTCTTCTATTCTTGGCAGTGGATATTTATCTGCAATTAGTTTTTTATTTACTAGACGGTAATCTATGCATAATCTCCATTTTCTATCTGAACCTTTCTTGGGCAATAAAATTATTGGGCTATTAAAATTAGATTGGCTTGGTTCAATAAGATCATTTTTTAACAATTTATTAACTTGATCGTCGATTTCCTGTTTTTGGGAATATGGAAGTCTATAATTCTTCACATATACCGGAGTATTGTTATCTATTCTTAAATTTTGTGTATAGAAATTGTTTGTTGTCATTTTATCATCTTTCATATGGAAAATATTACTATATTGTTCACATAAATTTAATAATTTTTCTTGGTATTGCGGTTTGGTATTTTTAGATATTATTTGAAGCAATCCTTTTGTTCTATTTTGATTTTTATTTGTGTCAATTCTTAGGATGTTAAAATTTGAAAGAGGTTCTGATTTAAGTGAAGTGTTTTTAGGAATTATTCGAATTTTATCTGATAAATTTAAAACATTAATTAAAGGAGTTTTTGAAGAAACTATCGTACGTGGAATGAAAATATCAGGTGCGATTCTTGATCAAGCACTACACAAGGAGAATCATTTGGAAGAATAAAAGTACGAATGACTTCACATCTAGAAGTTAAAACGATTGAATTTTCACTAGGGTTTTCTAAAATTGGAATTGAAAAAGAATAAGGATTATTGTTGAGTGTTAATTGCATAGAATCATAATTTATTTGACACTTATAAAATTTGAGAAAGTCTTTGCCTAAAATACCATCCGAAGGGATATTAAATTCGTCTGGAACTACGTGTAGTAAACACGATAAAATTGTATGTTTAAAATGAAAGTTGACGTTGATTGTACCTAAACTTTTTATAGAATTTTGCGTAATTCCCAAAATGCTTATAATATTGTAAGAATTTAAATTATTTTTTAAGTTAAAATATGAATCGATTGATGAAATTTTTATTAGCGAAATATCTGCTTGAGTATCGACTAAAAATGTTGAGCCTTGAAAATTTAATTTACAATTTAAAATAATGAAATCAGAGAAATTTGGATTTACGTTAAAAACACTTTTTGTAGTTACTTTAGATTTAGTATTTAAATTTGGATAATAATTAGGAAAATTTTTATTTTCTTTTGAAAAATTTGTATTTAGCTTAGCATTTGGTCTTAAATTAGAATTATAAAAAATTTTTGTTGTATTCGAGTTTGAATGTGAGTGTATTAGATTGTGAAATAGGATAAATGTAATGTGTATTAAAATTAGCGTTATTACTTAATTTTGATGTAAACGCATTTGATCTTGTTCCCACTGGCCGTTTTGGGGGGCCTGGTCGTTTCCCGCGTATAGTACGTAATTAATTTGATTGAAATTTCTATTCGCTGGAGGAAATGCTCGTTGATTTCCATTATTAAAGTTCCCACGATTATTATTAAAGTTACCTCGATTATTATTAAAATTTCCGCGATTATTATTGAAATTACCTCGGTTATTGTTCAAATTATTTCTATAATTATTGTTTTGAAAATTGTTATTTAAGAATCGTTGATTTTGTTGTCTGAAATTTCCCCTATTATAATTTCCACGAAAATTGTTATTGGAACGATTTCCATAAGAATTTCTAAACGAATTATTATTATTGTTTCGACTGTTTTTTCAATACAAATTTTTTAGCTTTTTGGGTTGGAATACCTTCTAACACAAGTGAACGACGAAAAGCTTCAGCCAATTCGTTAGCTTTTTCTGAAAAATTTTGTAAAGTGTTCCTATCCGTTCTCAAAGCTTTTATTTTTCCTTCTATAATTTTAGAACTTTCTGGTTTTATTGAATTATTAAGATCTTGTTTAATAAGTTCTACCGTATTAGAATCATCGGCTATAGCTTCGCGAGCTGTTCCGTCAAGCTTTGATAAAATAAAATGAGCTAATAAATTTTTTAAGTTTTCTGTCTCTGCTAGTGTGTCTAACAAATTTATTGAGTCGATAAAAGATTTAAGTGATAGTGGATCACCACTATAATTTCTATTTATTTGTGAACTAACTAAACGCAAAAATTCAGGATTAGAAAGAGCCATTTTGTCAAGAGTATCATCAAAGTTTTCTTCAGAACTATCTGATTCTATTATATTTTGTTCTTTTTCGATTTGATTTATTTTGATCGGTATTAGAATATCTTTTGGAATTAGATGTGCGCACTTTAATAGTTTGAAGCTCTTTTGTAACTTATCGTAACAATAATGACAATCTTTAGCTAATGTTAGATGTTGTTCTTCGAATGTAATACAAGTTTGAAGAACTGTTATATGTTTCTTCAATATTTATTTTGATTGCTTGTAGTGTTTCTGAATTTTTTGGTTTAAGGTCTTTCAGAATTGCTATTTTTGCTATTTTTCGCGTTTTTGACCTGTTTTTTGGATTTTCAAAGTCGTTTTTTGACTCTCTCCTTTATTTTATCGACAAAACCCAAAAAGCTAAAATTAACTACTCCCAAATGCCCTTCAAAATGCATCTTTCGAAAATTTCTGCGATGCCCATAAAAAAAGTTGAAAAAGTAGACTTTTGGAAAATAATTTTTTTCTCAAAATTTAACTTAAAAAAAATTTTTTTTTATAAAGACCAAAAACTCCTAAAAAAGGTTGGTTTAAACGAAAAAAATACAAAACTGGAGAAAACTGAAATACAAACTCAAAAAAAAAAAAACCCGTATAAGGTCTTACGATGCAGGGCTCGTATTTGAAATAAAAAAATAAGGATTATTAATATCATAAATCCAGTAAATAAATGACGGGAATTTTAATATGAAAATTTGCCTTTACGATCAATATGACAACAAAAGAAAGGCAAATCGATTTTTTTCGCTCCAAAAATTATTTTTGCTTATTAGCTTACACCTTACAGTCTCAGCTAGAATTTGTCAAAATTTGAGGCAAATCGAATGACTATTTCAAAAGATACAGACTGTTTTCTGTAAAAGTGAAAAATTTTGATATGAAAATTTGCCTTTAAGACCAATATGACAACAAAAGAGAAGCAAATCGATTTCGCTCCAAAATTGTAGAAAAATTATAGAATAAAAATAAAAAATTTTAAATTTTTTTGTCTAGTATTAATTATGGTACTTTGCTGCTGCCTGGTACTTTCAGACTTTTAATTTCAAATATATGTATAAAGAGTGTATATTACAATTCCAAATTCTGAATTAAAGTTATCAAACAATCAAAGTAATTATGAAAGAACGGTGAATGGGTGAATGAGTTTTTTCGTAAGAGGGTTTTTAAATAAAAACAAATTTTTTTAATTTTTTTTAGCAAGCTGGTAACGCCGCACGTCACTTACTTTTTTCTAAGCCAAAAACTTGTCGGCGTGGGGGTCTATTACGTTTTATTTACAAAACATATTTCTTTCTATACGCTTTCTAAAGTTAAGAATGCAAAAATTTAGTTCATTATTATGATTACAAAAAATTTCCAATTTGAAGAGAATTTTAGTATTGGCTTTATTGATCAATAATGAAATTTTTTTCAATAATGAAATTTTCTTCTAATGGTAAAATTTTTGAAATCATTAATTTTTGTATGGAATTTTTATTAACGGCTAGACTTCATAGCAGGCGTACAACTAAATTTCAATCAAGCGAATAATGATTTTTAATGTGCATGTGATCGGTATGTTGTATTTAGTACCATAGAATTTAGATCACTAAATGGAATATTATATGCATCAATACACATGCAATCATTTAGATGCTTCATAGTGAATAATGAAATCGTTTAGATGCATCATAGTGAATAATGAAATCATTTAGATGCATCATAGTGAATAATGAAATCATTTAGATTATTGCGTAATACCTAAACAAAAATAATATCACTCACAATATTTCAATACAGACAAATATCAACAAAAAATAAAAAAACATTTGTTTGTCAACTTTTATTTTATTTTTTTTGCATTGCAAATGTATATACTGCAACTACCTCTCACATTAAAACAGTATATTAGATATGTTAATAAAATTTGTTATACAACTGGTTGTGTATATACACAAAAACTCATGGCACTTGTCAATATTATATCACTCGAACTTATGTTCTCGTGATGTATATTTATTTTCGTTTAATTCAAACTATCACAAAAAATTCTTAATTCTTAAAACATTAATTGTGTTTAAATTTAATTTAATCTTAAGTGTACAAATATTTTATTTTTAAACTATCCTTTGTCAAGGAAAAATCTATAATGTGTTTGTACATACCTACCTATTGTAAGCATTCTATTAATAGGTTCGTGTTGTCCGTAATTTGTTCTGTAGTTTTTTGTTGTAAACAAATTCGTGTTACGAAGTCGGGGGATGGATCGGAAATTTATTTGTTGAAGTAGGGCTGCCAACATTGAACCATCTCGCACCCGGAAAAATTAAAAAAAAATTATCAAAAAATTTTCTAATGTTAAAATTGATTCACACATAAAATTAAAAAAATGTGCAACACAAAATATAAATATAACTCACAAAAAGCTGGGGATGCCATGTCATTTTCTTATATTGCATGGCAAGCCAGTAATATTCAATTTAAAGCCTTTGATAAACTAAGCCATCTTGTTGGCACATTTGCGAAAATTCCATATTGAAAAATTCGAAACAAGATTTTAACTCTCTTATATTAGTTGTGCTAGTTGAAAATTCAGAGTATATTTTATTAACTAGCGTTTCAACATCAAATATCCAACCTAATTTTTTACAAGCAAATTTAGCTGCATTATGAAATGAAGCACATGGCAAAAAGAATTTGCTTTCAAAATAAATGAATTTTAATTCACAAAATTTTTGAAAAAACCCTCAAGAACATGTTTTTGGAGTTGAGTTTGTCAAAGTCAAAAAGAACAACAGGTGGTAAATTTTATAATAGCGCCAAAATATGGTTAACAGAGCATCAAAAAAATGTTTTAACAAAAATCATCAATAAACAACAGGTGACGTATACAAACTTAGTAACGCAACAAATTATTATATCAACAACATCATACATCAACAACATCATACTTCAACAACATCATGCAGCAACAATATCATACTGTAACAACTAGTGTGTTACTCCCGGGATTTCAAATTTCCTGGGAAATTACTTAGTTTTACATTTCCCGAATCCCGGGAATTTAGAAATTTTTCCCGGGATTTTCGTTGTGATAATTTTTAATGACATCTGGCAAGTTAAATCTACTACTTTCTGATAAAAAACATTGACAATCCCTTTAGTTACATTTTTTATATCCATAAGTGTGTGCCTTTTTTCGATAATCATGAAAATGTAATTGTTATTACCAGCGATATTATATCGAAATCGATTTTGATTACAGAGACAGAAGTAGAATTAAAAAGAAAACTAAAAACATCAATTGAAGAATCGAAAAAAAATTGTGTACCTACTCCAACTATTACTACTTTGAACTTCAACCAAATATTGAGGAAAGAAATGTGTGTTTTTGCTCCAAAAAACAATCAAATCTAACCGACAATTCAATTCAGAACAATAAAATAAAATATTAAATAAATAAAAAATTAAAATAAAAATTTATCTGATTTGTGTTCTCAAACAACACCCACAAATTTTTATTGCAGAAATTAATACTAGTCAAATCCCGGCACCCGGGAATTTCCCGGGAAACAACTTTTTCCAATCCCGAATCCCGGGAGTCAAAAAATGTCGAGAAAAGTAACACACTGCTAACAACATCTGTTCTAACAAGTATCGTAAACATTTTTTTTAAATTATATTATAAAATTTTTTTTAATTATATTGTAAAATTTTTTTAAGATTTAAAAATTTAATTTTTATAAATTCATACCAAAAATTTTTCTATTTTGAGTAAAAAATCATAGGATTTTTTTTGAAAAATAGAAAATTTTTTTTTAGATCAAAGAAAAATAATTTTGTTTATAACATAATTTTTTCCTACAACATAAAATATTTTTAAGATCATAAAACTGCTCAATATAAATTTATATTAAACGAAAAAATTTTTGTTTTTATTCTCAATAAAGAAATTTTTTTTTTTAATTAAAAAAAGAAATTTTTTCGTTTGCATAGAAAATTTTTTTGAGCATAAAAATTCACAATAGAAATTCGTCATAAACGACAAAAAATTTTTTTTTGAATTTGCAATACAAAATTTTATTTTTTTTAAGAAACATAAGAAACAAAGAAAAATTTTTTAGTATACAATTTTATTTAAGCATAAAAATTCTCAATGCAAATTTGAAAAAGAGAAAAGAAAATTTTACAACCAAAAAGCAAATAATAAAAAAAAAATTTTTTTTTTTTTCGGGCAACGTAATACAATACAATTTTGTAATAAAAGCCAAAAATAAAAAAAAATAAAAATTTTTTTTTTTCAAACACAATAATTTTAACAATAAAATTTTTAAATTTTTTTTTTTGAATACAGTTTCAATGAAACATTATATTATTATTTGGATTATTTTATTATTTTAGGGATTTCCAGTATATGATAAATAATAACAAAAATTATATGTGTTTCATAATTTAATTTATTAATTCCTTAATATTTCACAGCCTATGGTTTGCTGCATCTTCAGAAGTAAATTATTTATTTATTTACACATTAGTATCTAAAAAATCAAAAAATTTAAAATGAGTAGCCATGATGAATAATTATTTGATTTTAATACTAAAAAAATTTTTTGATTTTTTAGATACTAATGTGTAAATAAATAAATAATTTATAAGCTATTTCTATTTACCTAATAAATCCCACAAAAATTCCGATATTTGAGTTGCCGTTTCCATTACATTAAGTGGAATACGAAGTGGAATATATTGACTTTTACAAAATAAAAAAATTGAATAATTTTTTTTTATTATCTTTTGATATAAAAAAAAATTTAATTAGGTTTTTTTATTTATTTTTTTGTCACTTTGACAAAAAAATTTCTGACCAACCAAAAAAATAATTTAAAAAAGCACCTAAAAATGTACTATTTTTCATAAATTATGTACTTTTTTTGATAAATTTGGAATCCGAACCCTAATTTAAGTGGAATATGAAAAAGGGAAATAGAAATACCGGAATTTATTATTATATGGGAATTTACCTGAAATATTCCGGAAAACTGAATATCCCACAAATATTCCACTAATGGAAATAGGTTATTACTTCTGAAGATGCAGCAAACCATAGGCTGTGAAATATTAAGGAATTAATAAATTAAATTATGAAACACATATAATTTTTGTTATTATTTATCATATACTGGAAATCCCTAAAATAATAAAATAAACCAAATGCAATTCACCAGTAACTAAAATAAACATTATTTACATTATATTATATATATTGTGGTCGGGTTGGCGATTCTATTGAGTAAATAAGACTCTCCACTAATTTCTATTTACTTAAATCCTTTCACACTTTATTAATCTTAATTTTTATCAATTATAATTTAAACTATCTTTTAATTATAAATTTTAAATCATAAAATTTATTTTTAATTTTTAATTATAAATTTTTAATTATAAAATTTAATTTTAATTTTCCAAATATAAATTTTTAATAATAAAATTTATCTTAATTAATTACTAAAATTTTAAGTTTTTGGCTGAATTGTAATTTAATTAATGGTATGGCCGGGTGAACTTGTAGTGTTGCCACTACATCACCCTTGCTTGAGTAAAGGTTAAATTGAAACTTGGGTTGAAATTTAAACTTAGATATTTGTAACCGTATATCGCGGTTATATTGTGTAAAATTAGAAATTGAAATTTAGAAATGTGACTGAAAGGTAAAAAAAATTAGAAGTTGATACAAAGTATCGCCGTTACTTTGTATAACTTTGAGGTGTATTATTAAAAGTGATATAAAGTTTTAATGATTAAAAAGAAAATATATAATTTTAATTTTTTCGATTGATTTCGATCTTATTTATACGTAGACAAGAATCCTTGCTCTTGGAGTTACTTGTCTAACATATGATGGTATGTAAAAAATGAAAAAAAAATTTGTATTAATAACAAAGTATCGCGGTTACTTTGGATGTTTGAATTCAATAAAAAATGTAACAATATTTTAATACTCAATCACTATAAAAAATGTCCAATTTTTATCTCGAAGTTTTAATTAATTGTGTCGATTCCAAAAGCAGGTTTGAGTCGATTGATGTTAATCGTAAAACTGTTTGTTTTTGATTTGAAGCAAAAAAGTATTTCTTGATCTTCTTATGACTTTGTAAGGTCCGTCGTAAGTTGGAGTTAACGACGGTTTAATCTTATCATTTCTGACCCATACAAATTCACAAGAATCAAGATTTTTGGGAACAAAAATTTCTACTTTCTTGTTTGCACGAGTTGGTGTATGAATTAAATTTTGCATTAAATTTCTGAGATTTGTGATTAAAGTGTCGGTATCAATATTATTACACGAATTAGGTTCTATGAAAAATTCACCGGGTAAACGAATTGTCTGACCATAAACCATTTCGTCTGGTGAACATTTGAGATCTTCTTTAATGGAAGCTCGAATACCTAAAAGTACTATTGGGAGTTCTAAACTCCAATTTAAGGAATTTTTACGTGCTTTCAGACAATCTTTTAGTTGTCGATGAAATCTTTCGACAAGACCGTTTGATTGCGGATGATACGGAGTTGTTATTGTTCTGTGAACTCCTATCAACGCTGTTAATTCTGTGAAAAATTTTGAATCGAACTGGGCTCCTTGGTCTGTCGTTAATGTTGCTGAACAACCAAATCGTGAGACCCAATTTGCGACAAAAACCTTTGCTATAGTTTTAGCTGTTGTGTCTGAAATGCAGTAGGCTTCAGGCCATCTTGTGAATCTGTCGACGATTGTTAAAATGTGGGTAAAATTGTTTCAAGGGGGAAAAGGACCTACGATATCCATATGGATATGTTCGAAACGTCCTGTGGGTACGTCGAATTTGCCTAGAGTGTGTGACGGTGAATCTTTGAGTGTTGGCAGGATCGACAAGCCTTAGTCCAAAGATGGATGTCAGCATTTATTTTCGTCCAAGAACATCGCGCCGTTATTAGTTTTCTTGTTGCACGCGTACCTGGATGTGAAACATTGTGCATTTGAAGGAAAACTGAACGTCTTAGCGAAGAGGGAATGTATGACCGAAAATTGCCTGTTGAAGTTCCGCAGAAAATTGAGGTATCGGGTAAATTAATTTTTTGTAATTTTCTTGAAGCTTTAGAAGAAGTGGGTTCTTGGAGTAATTTTTTAAGTTCGGGGTCGTCTTCTTGAAGTTTGGCAATTTTTTGTAAGTCGTATTGAACAATGTTTTCTGAATTAACTTGTTCAATGCGTGAAAGGCTATCGGCGACTACGTTTTTAGCGCCTGAAATGTGTTGAATGTCAGTAGAGCATTGTGAAATGAAATCTAAGTGCCGTGTTTGCCGAGGGTAACGTTCGGTTTTAGAAGCGATTGCATTGATTGAATTCAAACAAGCTGTTGCGCCCTTTTTA